>CAUYSK010011034.1:0-63427 GCA_963575035.1 Avahi laniger
CCTCAGCCTCCTGAGTAGCTGGGACTACAGGCATGTGCCACCATGCCTGGCTAGTTTTTTTTATATATTTTTAGCTGTCCAATTAATTTCTTTCTATATTTGGTAGAGACGGGGTCTCGCTCTTGCTCAGGCTGGTCTCGAGCTCCTAGCTCAAACAATCCGCCCTCCTCGGCCTCCCAGAGAGCTAGGATTACAGGCGTGAGCCACCGCGCCCGGCCATGGTTCCTCTTTTTGTTTAAGAAAAAAAATTGCTCTGTTTGAGGTAATGAGTCTTCTCGTTACCTCTTTCCACTAGGTACCAGCCTTGAGCATTTGAATTAGTTTTGATCTTTGCCTTGTTAATGTGATGCCTGGTGCCTTTGTGAGGCCACTTGCTTCTCTCTGTAGGGAGTAGTTCGTATTCTAGCCTATGGTGTGACAACTTGTTCAAAGGGGCAGAGCTGTGCTAGATCCATAATAGATTTTCAATAGTTCATTCTTGTAATCAACCTCACCTAGCTTATCTTAAGTGTTACCAGTTGGTGTAAGAACTGAAGCATTTGTCATTAACAGTATTATGTTGTTCTCGTCTCCCAGGGAATGGTAGTATATGCATTTATTTGAGGCAAAGAATGCATGTTATTTCTTATCCCTGCTGAAATCATCATTTCTCCCTTTCTGCTTTTATTCTGTTCCTCTGGCCAAGAGGTAGCAGTTGTGGGAACTTGCACATTTTCAATATTTATTGCTTCTCTGTTGCCACAGTCATCACCCTGGTGACCACTCTACCTTTGTTGGTCTTCCTGCCTCCAGTCCTTTGCTACCTGGCTGATCCTGTAACTGCTGGGCCAATTCTCTCCCAGTGTCAGCATGACATTCCCCACTGAACCTGCTGAGTTTTTCTTTTGACCATGGTGTCAAATATAAATGCTCCAGTCTGCATTCAAGGCTCTTCCTAATCCAGCCCTTAATAATCTGTTTCCAGGCTGCCCAGCTGGCTCTTCGTTCAGCAGCATGAGTCTTGCATGTGTCATTTCCAAGTAGATCGGGGTTATTCGTATCTCCTTCCTTGGCATATGCTTTGCTGGTTTCCTCTCATTGTGGAAGACTGTTTGAATTATTTTCCAGCCCTAATTTAATACATCCATCAAAGCTCAGCATAAGGTCTGCTTCTGCCATGTATTCTTCTCAGATGGCTGTGGCCATTCAATTATCTCTTCCTTCCTGAGTGCTTGTAAATTTATACCACACCTTTTGATATTAGTGCATTTTTCTCTAGTTGTAGTGTGTCTTGCTTCCCCAATAAAATTGTAAGCTCTATAAGGGAGGACCATGTCTATTACTTTTTTCCCTTAGAGCCTGGCACAGTGCTGAACCACACGAGCATCCCGGATTTCATTGATTTGTTCAACAGTTACATATTGAATACCTTGCGTTTTCAGAGACACTGTACTTGACATCTGGCCTCCGTTGTTGAACAAATCAAAGTCCCTGCCCTCATGGGGCTTAGAGACTGGTGAAGGAGGAAGATATGATGGTCAGGGAGACCTCTCTGAGGGGTAATGCTTAATAAAGTCCTGACGCTAAAGCTTGGTTTCTGGAAAATAGAAGTGGTACAGGATAATCCTCCATTAGGTATTCCAAAAGGAGAGTGGTATTCATAAAACAGGCTACATCTGTGATCTTTTTTATAAGGTAACCAGAGGTGGTTTGGTTCTGAAGGACCCTGGTTGCTATGGAGTAAATAGATCTTTCTAAGAGCTTCATGAAAGGACTGGGGACCCAGAGATGGAGATGGGCCGTCAGAGAAGAGACTGTAAGGAAACTTAGGTGAGAACAGAGCTGCGGAAGTGGCCACTTTGCGTTCCTCATTTCAGAGGAGAGATGAGATGAAGGAAAGTTTCAAGTGGGCAGAGTATGTAAAAGAAAATCGAGGTTTTAACTGTTGTTGAATTTTTTTTTTTTTTTTTTTTTTTTTGAGTGCAGGTTGAGTAGCAAAGGTGGAAATGAGGTTTAGAGGAAAGACTACTTTAGCCACTGCATGGATAAAACCATATTAGTAGAACAAATAACTTTTCACTTTTTTGGTAGGTGGCTTTATTCAGAATTATGTTCAGATTATTTTTAAGCAGGAAACAAATAAGATTTAGCTCAAAGATGAGAGAATCACACAAAATTAAATATGGAAATTCTGGGTTGCTGGGATGTGCTTTCTGTGATTATGTTTGGTTAGCGGCCAAGTGAAATGCATCATGATTTCTTTTTTGAGGGGAATTTCTCCATAGACTCAGTTCCGTCACCTTGCTTACATTGAAATTGTTGGTTTTGATGAAAATCTGGAGAACTAGTTTCAATATTTGTTTCAATATTAATAATAGCTAATACTTACTGAGTGTTTTACTAAATGCCTGACATCGAGCTGATGCTTTCCATTCATTCCTTGATTTAACCTTCAACCCATTGTGAATAGGCACTGCTTTTAGTTCAGATATGTTGCATTGTGATTGGAGTCTTAGAACTTCGGTTTTAAATGCTTCATAACTGTCTTTAATGTTAGGGTATTAATGCTTTTATGTTAGAAGATTATGATATATTAGTAGACTGTGATACATTAAAAAATTTTTTTTTAGAATTTAGATTCATGGAATTTTCACAGAATGGGCTTAAGCATTTTGTAGCTGAGGGAGCTGAGAGAGAAGTAAAAGTGACTCAAGTTGTGTAGCTAGGTGGTAGCAGAGCTGGAACCAGAACTTAGGTATTTGGCTCCTGGTCAGCAGTAAAAGAAGACAAAGAGCTGAATTCTAGAAACTGGGAATTACTGGAAAGAACAGTAACTTGGATGTTAAGAGATTTTAGTTCTAGGAGTGAATTTGCCAAAAACCAATATTCTTGATGTCAACTTTTTGTCCCGAGTTTCTTTGGCAGGAAACCAATATCATGGTGGGTCCAGCCTGCCCTGCAGCAAATACTCAAAGGTAGGGTGCTCTCAGGAGAGAATACAAAGACAGCACACCACTACAAAGGGTGCTCAGAGTAGTCTCTCTCCAGGAGTTTACACTCCAATTTGGGAAACAAGATACATCACTTGGTAATTATTCTACACTTACTCATGCATCATGATGCAGTGTGAAGCGCATGTGTGTTAACATTCATATAGTGGAAACTGGCTCATTAGTAACTAAGCCAACGTAGCTGAAGTGTGGCTGGTTGTACCTATTCTGAGTACAAAGAATGGCATGATGCAAAACTTCTAATGTGTTTTTTTTTTTTAAAAATTCACAAACCATTACGAATAAGTTTCCCCTGCTTTTTTCCTTTAATGTGGAAAATATTTATTGAAAATTTAAGCCCTTAGAAATTTAAAGGCTTTGGAAGTTCAGTGGTCTATAAAAGTTGGGGATGGCATCTTCAAGGAGATGAACAGTAAAGACAGTGGGGGCGTGTGATGTCGCAGAGGAAGGCAGGCTTGGTGGGCAGGAGACACCCAGGGGAGGGCGCTCTGGAGGGGTCGTGTGAGAAAAACCTTTCTGTACTGTAGGGACCACTGCATGTCACATATTGCTTGGGGTTAGAGTTGTTTTTTGTAACCCTGAAATAATTTGAATGTTGTCTCCACATTGTCTTTCATAAGATTTGTCTTCTCTAGCATATTTTCCTCAGAAATTGCCTGCTTGCTTGCTGCTTGCTGATGAGGTTGGGAATGTTGTTAAATCCTGTTCCATTAAATTCCACATTTAACCCTTTTCCGTTTACTCAGTAACTGCAATAACTTCCCGTGGTGTGTTAACTCCATTTAACAGTAGAAAATAAGCTTGTGTGTATCGCCCATCAGTCACGGGGTTATCTGGTCTTTTGCAGTTGGGGAAGAGGAAGCATGGTGGAATATTGATGAGAAGACAGTGTGGGTGGGACTCTAGATTCGATTAAAGAAACTCTGATAACCTCACTTGATTAGGTTCACTGGTTTCTCCATGCAATGGGGAGAGAATTCTAAGGTAGCTGGCTTTATTGGCTAAAAGAATGCTTTTTGCATTGCAAGTGTACCTTCTCTCTACCGTGACTTGACTTTATAAAGTAAGAGTATCTCCCAGTTTTAAAGTACTCTAAAGTGTCAGACCCACCACATACATTTTATAAATTGCTAAGTGAAATGTTTTCCTTCTTTAGTGCCTTGGAAAGGAAAAATGCCTCCGTTTATGCTTGCGAGAGAGAATTCTTAGGTATGTAATGCATGTAAGATCAAATGTTGGGTATATTGGTTTCATTTTCCCCAAGCAAAATTGTATTTTGAGAGCCCATATGTCTTACTTTGCTCAGTGGTATCAAATCTTTCTCCTTTATTTATTTTTGCAGTTATTGAATAAATATTATTCACCATATTTCTGAGAAGATTCAGTAAAGGTAAAGCTTAAAGGAAAAATACTCCTTCCAGAGGTCTTATGAATTATTTCTACTTCATGTACTGATTGCGGATCAGTAAAGCATCTGTCTTTGCCTACCTTTAATGACTGAATCTATTCACCATTCATTGTTTGGGTATTTGGATGTCCAGCCTAAATCAACACCCTATCTAGTTTACTGAGAGACAAACACAGATAAAAATTATCATTGTTTTAACAGAAGACACTGTCTTACCACCAACGAGAATATCTTCAGAGTGTCTAATAGTTTAGCAATCTGCAAACTGATCACAATTGGACAGTGCCCAGAGACCCCTTAACATTCTAGATGTATCCTCATAGAATAAATAATGCTAATGTTGCTTGGAGAAGAAATCACATATTCTATATTAATGTGCAGATATTCCATCCCCACCCCCTTCGGTAGTAATACTTTTCTTCAGCATTTTACAAATGAAAGTGAAATCAGTATTTGTAGTGTAATTCCCCATATATATTTCCAGTTAATCGAATTTTGCTTTTATAAATGTATGGTCCTGAATGAAAGGTGCATGCATGAGTACTATCAGCAAGGGAAGTTTAATTTCCATTCAGCTTGAGTTCCTCTTATTTCTATGTGCTCTTTCTTCCTACTTTGCTGCCTGTCATTTTCCTTAACTGTGAAGATGACTGCAAAATGTGCCTTGGTTACTGATGGTTGTGTAAGTTCTTTAGTTCTAATCAAATATGACAAAACATAGAAATGGTTAAAAAAAAAAAAAAAAAAAAGCCTTACCCACACAGGTTGGGAGATGGCAAAGCAGAAAACAAAGGAGGAAAGTAAAAAGTTGAAACAGACTCCCTTTGAAATCCTCTCTAGTGCTTTTACCTGGGGGAATATATGTGTGTTAAATTACACAAGGAACGGTTGTATACAATTTTAGTGTCTGCATGTATACATTTATTTTATGGATACAAGTGAGCTTTGGATGATCAGTTTGCATTTATTTTCCAGTGTAAGGTAACTTGGTGTTGCCACTTCAGAGTGAGCTGATCACCTCTGAAAAGAAGCATTAATTAGTGTATAAAGAGAGCTGAGGAATAGGAATAGCTGAATACAGGCTACATTATTCTGCTTTTTAAAATTTGCATCATGAAAATACATAGATTACATAGTTGTTTTTTTAGACGTAATTATGCACATAGCCTTGATTTCTCCAGCTAAATATTTTAGGTTGGTCTGTTTGAATTATTATAAAAGTGAATGTTCCATTCTTGAGAAACAAAGTGTTACAAATACCAATCTATTTCCAACCAAGTTTTATGTAAGCTTAAATGTTAATTGTAGAATTGTTATGGGTTTTTTTTCTCTTTCCTAAAAGAGAAATCAATATCAGATTAAACTTAAGCAAATGAAATTATTAAGGCAACTACTGGCATATAGTCTTCCAAGGAAAACACTGCACTGAGAAGAGAATAAGTAACCAGTATTGTTAAACTGAACTGGTAGAAAAGCAGCATTTTGTAAAATAAGTAGCAAGAGCCTGCAGGATGTGGTAGGAAAAGGCCTGGTCTGAGTTCAAACACTGTCCTTTCAATGGTTCATTCATTTGGTGACATTTGCATGCCCCCTAGGAGCCAGACACTGCTCTGGTTCAGGGATATAGCAACAAATAAGAAACTTAATCCTCACAATAGCCTGCAAGTAGGTAGGAAAGCAATAACTATTTGATAGCTGGGAAGTAGCAGGGCTGGGAGTTGAACTTGGGTCATCTGATTTCTCATCAATCCCTGATGTACCACCTTGCCATACAGTGTGCACCTCATCTGGATGCCGTAGCCCAATGAGACAATGTATGTGTAAACAAATGCTAAAGTGCTTTTCATATGTAAGGTGGCCTTGATATCCAGAATTAAAAGATTTCCAGGCCAAAAGGTGAGCTAAGCAACTATTTATTTTCCTTTAAAGATTCTGTTTAAAGGCAACTTAGCTTTATATATACTCTGATTACTTTGGATGCATTTTTCTATGATACTGGCAATAGGGGATGCCTTGAGACAAGAGGTATTCATTGAATCCTTCAGTCATTTGGCAAACATTGATATTTTTCCATGTCTCTCGTAGACTCTAGAGCAGTTCTCATGAGCAGTTTATGGCCAAATAAGAGAACAAGAGATACATATAAATGGATAATGACAGTGCTGGCTAGCGCATGCTCCAGGAGAGATGTGAATAAAGTGCTGAGGGGATAACCTTGGCGAAGAGGACTAGGCTTTTGTTCTGGGTCTTTGAGGGTCAGTGGGAGTTTGCTGGGTGGGCAAGTGGTGGAAGGGCTTCCTTGGCATGTGGGAAAGTGCTTGTGAAGACGCAGAGATGTGGTTTGCTGCTGTACATTACCCGTGGGTGGGTGTCACTGAGATATGTCCACGAGCAGTAGCCTTGCTGTCCTCCAAAAGCAGAGGACACGGAGTCGTGAAAGTCGAGCCTCACGTCATCTCTGCCCTGACCAGGACTTACGTAGAGAACATCTGTGAATATTTCATAAGACTTCACTGTGTTGTCTGCAGTATCTTGAAATTTGTGATAAATACAATAATGGCTGGAATGGCTTGCCTGACCACAAGCTGGGAAACATTATCTTTATTTGTGAGTCAGTAGTTTTTGTAAGCTTTGGGAGGGATTTTAATTTTTGAGATTAAACTATTTTTTTTACTGATGGTTGCAAAGATTTTGGAACATCATATATAAATAATTATCTTGCTAATTGCCAAAATGAAAACAATACAATTAAGTTCTATAATTCAGACTTTTCATTAATGGTGAGTGTATTTCCCAACCCCTGTATGAATTTAAGTTAATTTCATTTAATAAAAGAATGTGTCATCTTAAAAGCTTAGTTTCTCTTAGCACCAGATAACTAGTATATAATCAGGCTCTCTCAATATTATTGCCTTGATAAAATGTGAGAAATCATATTAGCATGTAGTGTTTTTATTTTCATAAATATACTGAGTTTTAATAAGTTTAGGAAGCAGAGTATTGCCTCTAATCTTCTAGTCATCCCTAATATATCTGTGAGGATTAGATTCAGTGGTAAGAAATGCAGCCTGAACAGTGACTTTAACCTAGTGTAGAGGTTCTGCTTTTTCTCACTGAAGGAAAAATGAGGTAGGCAGTCCACAGCTGGGATGGTGGCTCCGGTGTTCCCTCAGTAAGTCCAGGTCCTTCTCTCTGGACTCTCAGTCATCCTTGGCATGTGCATGTCCCCTCATGGTCTTGAGATGACTGCTCTAATTCTGGTATTGCTCCTGCCTTCCAGATAGGATGAAGGGGGAAGGTGATAGGCTACCACTGTCTGCTTGGCTAGAACCCCCCTGGCCACTACTTAAACTCATGTCACTCACTGGCCAGTACTGTTTCACGGCCACTTATAGTTACAAAAGAGTCCAGAGAATGTAGATTGATTGATCAGTTGATTGGGCACATTGCTGTTCTGAACTCAGCTATGAGAAGAGGAGGATGTTTGTTCAATTGTAGTGTCTGTTGCAATACCCTGTCGAAGGATTTTCAAATCTGCCTGTTCAGAGCCTGGATCTTTCATGCATTTGCCACATCACCTTTGGAGATGGAATTAATATTCCATCCCGCAAGAGCGTGCCAGAAAAGAAAGTTCAAATTAAGCCAAAGTAGACATCTGTATTTGCTCTTAATAAGTTGAGAAATAAAATAGGCTACAAAAAGAATTCCTTAATATTTTTACCCAAAGGATGTTTTCTCAAATATTTAGCAATGATTGAATTCCAAGAGCTGTGGTCAATTTTAGGTCCACTTAAGTTTTTATTTTGAAAGAAACAGCACGATACAATAATATTCTATTATAACCTTGCTTTTCCCCCCTTTTTTCCTAAAATATATTTTTTGGATGTTAAACCAAAAGGGAGTCATGCATTATAGGCGTTATTTTTTCAGTGGTGATTGTATTCAAAGCTTTCTATTCAAAGCCTTCCACTGTGCCCAGTATTCGATGTACTAGTTAACACCTCAAACTTTTCTATGAACACCTAACATGTGTCCGACACTATTCTATGCTGCAGGGATACAGCAGTGAAGAAGACAGACATCTCTGCCCTCATGGAGGTTGCAATCTAGACTGTTATGTGAGTTCTTCATAATCTAATAATTGGGGTTATTTAAAAACAACAAAACACTCTTTGTACGATTCTTACTGCCGTTGCATTTTGCTTTTCTATCTTTGAGAGTTTTGTTGGCTGTATGTGAGACATAATGGTTAATTAATTAAGCTATAGGCTTCAGTTTCAGAGGCAAAACACAGGCAGTCAAAAGTTATGAGTAGAAAGACTTCTCTCGAGTCTGTCAAATCATTTCATTTTAAGCTCTTCATTTCACATTTCCATCATGAAAAGCACCTTAATTACAGAACCCTTTTCATTTTCTAATTAAATATTGTAATATAGTTCAGAATTCTAGTTCTTTGAGACACTTCTTAATATGCTCAAGAGCACTTAATATTCTGAATTTTGGGCATGTAAACAGTTTATTTTAAAGTTAAAGGGACAGTGGTGTTTTGAAAGCTATGGTTTAGTAATTAGAACGCTGAGCGTGCTGGGTGCCTTTTACTGCTGCCATCTGTTTAAAGATAATGAAAAGAAGAAATTGGAAAAAGGCTTCCAGGAGACTGTAGATTGTTAGCTACAGAATGTGTTCTTTTTTTAAAAAAACAGTGATCCCTTGAAGATACTTAGTTATAAAATCTTTGATAATTTTGATCTTTCATTGCTGGACCCTCAGTTTATTTGTGCTTGTCTAAATGCATCCACTTTAGAGTGTGTGTATGCGCATTTTTTTTTTAGTATCTTAATCATAAATTCTCCTTTTTAGGAATGATCTCCTCCTTTTAAGATACATTTTCTTTTCAAAAGTGGCCTTCATCTATTCATATAAGTCAGATGGGTACAGATTAATCAGTTAACTTAGTTCTTCATTAATTCTTCTTTCCTTCAATGACTGTTTCAATACCTACCATATGCCTGACTCTGACTTCTCAGCGATAAACAAAATGGACAAAATTCTTCCCTTCATAGAGCTTAAAATCCAGAAGGGAGACAGTTAAATAAACTTGATAAAACACATAATCCATGTCAAATGGAAAAAGTGGTTAAGGGAGCTAGGAAGTGATGAGAGGAGTTGCTGTTTTTCATTGGTCAGTTACGAGAAGTCCCTTTGAGAAGGTGATATTTGAATAAAGACCTGACAGAGGGGGCAAGTCATGTGGCTGCCGGGGGAAAGGGTGTTCAAGGCAGAGGGAGCAGAAAATGCACAGCCCTAAAATGAGCAAGTCTGAATTCTCACCTGTTCAAGGCACAGAAAAGGGGCCACCATGGCTGGAGTAGAGTGTGCAAAGTATGAGGAAGGAGAGCTCAGGGAGATAACACAGTGGATCATGTAGGGCCTCTGGGCCATTTAAAGAACTTTGGAACTTTGCTTTTTATACTGGTTGAGAAGAAAGGTCAATGGAAAGTTCTGAGCAAAGAAGTGAATGATATTAAGTCCTAAAGCTGAACTCCCTCTGGCTACCATGTTGAGAATAGATTGTGGGAGGCCAAGGTGGAAGCAGGAGGAGACCACTGGGGTTATTGCAGTGATACAGGTGAGCAGGGATGGTGCTTGGCCAGGGTGGTGGTGAGAAGTGGTTGCATTCTGGATGCATTTTGGAGGTTAATCCAAGGATTCACCGATGGACTACAGGACGTAGGGTGTAAGAAAGAAAAGAGATAATGATGAGTTTCTGATATGAGGAGAATAGAATTGCTGCTTACTGAGACATAGAAGATTGCTAGATAAGATGGTAAAAATCAGGAGTTGGGGTTTGGACGCATTAACTTTGACAATGTGCTTATGAGGCAGCCAAGTGTGGATGCCTGATAAGCAGAGGGATGTAAGAATCTGAAGTTAAGGAGAAGGGGCTGGAAATATTAATTTGGAAGTCATCAGCGTAAAGGAGGTATTTAAAGCCAGAAGACTGGATGAGGTTATGAAGGGAGAGTGAGTATAGATAAAGGAGAGAAGAATAAGGAAAAGATGAGACTTGTTCAAAAACCAAGAGGAATAGAAACAGACTCGCATGGAATTCTGAAAATGAGCACAAACTTCAACTCTCATTACATTCAAGGAATTAAAGATGAGATTGAGAATTTTGTAAGAGAACTGGAAACTTAAAAACAAATGGAAATGTTACAACCAGAAAGTGAAATAATCAAAGAACTTAATGGAGGGGTTTAATTGAAGATTAGACTCATTTGAAAAGAGAATTAGTTAACTGGAGGGTTAAGTCAGATGGAAATCTTCAGACTTAAGCACAGAAAAGCGCTGCAGAAATATGTGTGAACTGATACAAAGGTCTAACCTACATGTTACTGGAGTCCAAAATAAGAGAAAAGGGAAACTAGAACAAAGTAATATTAGATAGTGGCCGAGAATTTTTCAAAACTGGTTAAAGAGGAATTGGAGAATTTGATACAGTATCTATAGAGAATTCTTTTGAAGAGTTTTGTGTAAAAGGAAGCAGAGAAATAAGGCAATAGCTATTTCGACATGGGAATAAGCGAGTTTTTTTTTTTATTTCTATTAATAGATATTGCAGCATGCTTCTATGCTGATAGGAATGACCCAGGAGAGACTAGTGGTACAGGAGAGAGTGGGGACAATTGCATGTCATGTGATTTGTCCTTTAATGGGTAACATTGGCTGGGATCCAGTGGCAAGAATAATAGGAACATTTCTGCACGACCATCCCCAAATCCCTATTTGCCTTTGAATTAAATAATTAATGAACAAAGTGGATCTGCTCTAAGAATGTTATTTCTTAGAAAGCAGAGAAGTATTTTAAATTGTGTGATTCTCATTATCTTTGATTTGCTGTAGTATTAATAGCTTATCTAAGCACCATCTCTCTCATGCCCTCCCTCTTGTGATTCACATAACCCCAACCCCACAGACCTATTAGATATGGAGACACCTACTTAAGACCCCTGGGAATGTCTTTAGTGGCCAATATTTGAACTATAGTCATTGTCAGGAGAGCCAACTTGGGAGACAGACTGCTGAGGTTTGAATCACATTTTCTTACTAGGAATGGGATTTGGGGCAAATTATTTAACCCCTCTGAGCCTCCCCTCATTGGTAAAACGTGGCGTGATGATATATTAGTACGTACTTTATGGAGTTATTGTGAGTATTGAGTGAGTTAATGCATGTTCCTAGAACAGTGCCTAGCACACAAAACAGTCAATAAATGTTTCTTGCTACTATCTCTGGTTCTGGGAAAACATACTGGAAGCAGAAAAGTATTTCTCTTTTGGTTGCACATTAGCATCCCATCGGGGCTTTTCGAAAATACCAATGCCTGGATTCTTTCTCCTGAAATTTTAGTTTAATTGGTTTAGGGTCAGATCTCTAGACCATTGGTACTTCATTAAAAACAAAAACACTTCAATTATTCTAATTTGTAGCCAAAGCTGCACTGGCCTAAGAAGGTGATTAGTTCATTGTATCCCTGCCCTCAAGAATCTTTGTTCTAGTCTTATGTTTGCTAAGACCATGTTTAAAAATGTCCTTTTGATTGAGCCTTTAAACTCTGGCTTGTGTTTTTATTCTGGATGACTTTGAAATGTCTGTGATGGTAATGATATTTATCTCTACAGACACCAGCCAGCTAGAAGTGTATCATTCTTGCTTCCCATGTCCTATCTGGTAATCTGTATTCTGCTGTATGAGTCTCTCTCATGGAAACTGTAGTCTGGGAGAAATTGCACAAATCATACCAAATGAATTGGATGGTATGCCAAAAATAAAATGGAATATTCATTCCTGCCATTTGCTTTTTATGTGACTTAAAGTATACAGCCTTTGGGACAGTTGTTATCACATTAACTCCACTATGGCAAGGAAAGCTAATTTAGTAGAGAAATTGGCTGGAGTGTCTCATCTAATAGAAATAAACTCGAAATCACTTCAGTGTGTCTTCTTTTCAAGGGCTGCTATTTTTCCATAAAATTTACAAGCCCACAGATTGATACAGAAGCCCCTATAACTCATGTGGCTGTGGCTTTATAATTTTAAATATTATTTCCCCATAAATTAATAGTCCTGAGAAATGTGAGGCCATTTAAAAATCGCGGCATGCAAATGAAATTTTGGAATAAACTTTGGCATAGCTAGTAAAAGGGCCAGATGAGTAAACAGGCACTTAATAATGAAGTGTAGCCAGTGCTAGGGAGAGGATAAATGTTGGGTGGCATGCAAGCATATGTAGCAGGGCAGTGTCCAGTGAAGGCCACAGGGTGAGCAGGAGTAGCCAGAGGTGAGGGAGGAGGGGGTGGGGTGGGGGCGGCACTGTGTTTTGGGGCAGGGGGAGGAGCATTTGCTGTCACTCATGAAACAGTGTGTCCAAGGGAAGTTTGGCCATACCTGTGTATGCCTGTCTTTGTATAATCATTACCAGTACCCCTTTTTACTCGCAAAAATGAACTGATTTGGATGGTAAGCTATGTATCTAGTCCCCATACCAGTGGTTAAGAGTTGTACAAAGGAATGATAAAATATGTAGGCTTTTGATTCATTAGTTGCTTTCCTTTCAGATAGAGTATCATTACACCTAGCTAATTACTCTGTTTAGAGATAGTGGCTTGTACTAAATCTACTACTGTAATATAACTGCCAGTGTCTTGTTCCTCTGGAGGACACTTTCCTTTGTTTTGTTTTTAATCTTTTTTCATGAGATCTAGTCCTATTTTAGGATATATGATGATTTTCTTACCATGTTTCTGTTGGCCCCTATTCCTCCTTTTCTCTCATCTTTTTATGTGGCCTTGGATAGACCCTCCGCCCCCACCCCGTGCTACCGGCAGCATTATCTAATGCAGTGACCCTTAGTAACCCCAAAGTCATGGTTCTCTCTAGTTCTCCCCTAGTTATTCTTTGCCCTTATTGATACTGAGTTCCTATTCTACCACTTACTGTTGCCAATAAATTTTACTCTCTTCACTTTATTGCACAGAAACTAAAATCTTGAATACTACATATTTGCATAATCCTTTAGCCTGTTGAATGGGGCTACTGCTTCTAATACTATCTCCAAGGAACACTAATTGATTTTTTTTGTTGGTGTTCAGCCAATGGTGATTGAATTTGGTATTCACATTATCAAAATGTAATTCATTTTCCTCTATTCATCATAAGTTAAAAATGTTAAGGGCCAGCTCCACTATTTATCAATAGTGAGACTAGCTTTTAAAAGAACTGCATTTTGAAATTTGCTTTAACAATTGATGACTTAATTTTTTCCCCATGCATTGAACTTCAGATTGCTTTATTTATTGAATCACTTCCCGTTTGCCCTATAGTAAGGAAAATCTTCCACTTGAATTTAAATAGGGAGGAAGTGAGCCCATGGGATCAGTGAGTTGACCCGTGGCTTTCTAGCAAATGACAGAACACTCAGAGTACAATCAAAGTTGGGCTAATTTGGAATGGTTTATTTTAGAATACCAATTTGAGATGTAAAGAATTAGAGTTATGTTTTCTATCTTTGCCTTAATAGTCTGTAATTAGACATCAGTACCTATGGTCAGGAAGCTTAATGTAGTTAATTCTAATTTTTGACTGGATTTTATATGGAATTTTCTATCCTGAGAAAGTCTTGCTTACAGCCTTTCTGAATGTATCTGCTCTGCCTAATTACTTGCTTGTAGCAAATATGCAAGATGTTTGAAACCTAATCGCCAAGCTTTTTTCTGCCTTTTTAGAAAGGGTTTGAGAGATGGCTTTTCTGCTTAGCTTGGCAATTTGTACCCATTTAAGAAGATACCGGAGTGGGTTGGGGGGAGGGGTGCTGAGTGGGGCTGGGGAGCTGTTAGAGGGAACTATGCAGCTTTGGCCCCTGTCCTAGTTAGACTCCCCCAGGAGGGAGAGTCTCCTCTTCAAAATGGGGACAATATAGTGTCAACCCCACAGGTGGTTGTGAGGCCTAAATGTGAATTCATGCAAAGTGCTTAAAATAGTGCCTGGCTCATAGTAAATGCCGCAATATTAACTGTTCCTGCTTTGGTATAATTTTGTTTAAGAGAATCTTCAGGACATCAAACTTACTGTCTCAGAAAAACTGTCCATGTTTGTAAAATATGATTTGCTTTAATATCCGGAGATAGAAGAATAAGGAAGCTGGAGATGGGAGGAAACCTAGCTTTGACGGAATTTGGTGGACAGCTGCTTGTTGCTCAGAGACGGGGACAGTGGAACTTTGCAGAGCCCGTTCTGGCAGCGTGGCCAGACCCAGAGTGAGAGAAATCGGGAAGATACCCTAGACATGCTGAGCAAGAAAAAGCACTCAGGAAGTATCCAAAGCTCTAAAAATAAGGAGCTTAGTGGCTATGGTGAGAGCGTAGCATCCATAGAATATGTTCCTTTTTCTAAATTTCAGTCTAGCGCCTGTATAAGAATTCAGTTAGAGGAAAACTGTGGAACCGTCAGGAGAGCATTTTCTTTTCTCCTAGCATCTCCCACATCCCAAGCTTGGTTTTCAGGAATGCTCTTCTTAAAGAGATAGAACCGTAGTCTTCCCCAGTAATCTCTAGCTGTGTGTTCTCGGGGGCCGGGATGCTGCCTGAAGACTTGCCGTCTGGAGGAGTGCCACAACTTCCACAGAGTAGGTGCTCCTGGTGGGGAAGGGGTGCACCAGCGCTGCTTATTTATTTGAATTGAGAAGAAATCAGTGGGTGTAGTGAAAGGTATCAGTTTTCATACAGCTGCTCCTCTTTGCAACACTGCATGGCTGAAGCACGTCTGGGGCTGTTTGGGGTAAGATCAGAGTTGGGGTGTGTGCCGTGGGGGAGAGTGGGTGTCGCATATAAAGGATTACAGAGTGTTGAAGTAGAGACTTTCCCTCTGGGCTCAGCGGTGGGAGAGGTGGGGCTGCTGTCACTGGACTCTTCCCAGTCTGGCAGGTGAGTAGAGTGTGGACTTGAAGCTACTGGCTGAAGGTGGAAGCAGAGGAAAGAGTTTTGCTTTTGGCCTGGATCACTGGGTGTCTGCATCTGAAAGGTGACATTTGAGTTGAGCCTTGATGACTGATAGGTTTGCCAGGAGAAAAAGGGCAAAGGCGGAATCTGAGGACAAAGCTTACCTTCTGACTGTGAACTTGAACGTCCAGCATTTCAGGGAGTGGGAAAAAGTGACAGGAGGTGAGTCTGAGAGGCCAGGTTACCACTGGGATGTGCAGGGCTTTCCAATGCCTCTCTCTCGATTTGGTAGTTTACACTGTAGAATTGGGGTGAGTCTAAAGCGAAGGGGTGGCAATTAACCTTCTGCACTGCGGGGTTATAATTTTTGTGAGGCAATTATGGAAAGTGACAGTGCTGTGTGTCTTCATCTTATTCAAAAAGAAGGATAAGAACAAAATACTCCAAGGTCAAATATGAGTGGCTCTTGGAGCTACCGTTATTTCAGATTAGTCATAGCTCTAGTAGACTTTCTCCAGTGGTACAAATAACCATTCGTTGGTCATGTGTGGGTCTTAGTTTTAGGAAACATAATTAAAATATTTTAATTTCCCATATAACCATATTAATTTGTAATAATTTACCAACCCCTAATCTTTGATTTACATTTTTCTTGGGTAGATCAGTTCCTTCCAGAGTTTGTTATAATCAGGATTCTGGAAGCTATTGAATTATGTTACCTGATGAACATGAATTATATTACTGTATTTTGGATAAAATATGCCAATTTATGAGAAAGTTTTGGCTGGAGGATTTCTTAGAAAAACTATTTTTAATTGATGATGTATAGAAAAATATTAAGAGATTTAATTGAGGATTCCAGGCAGTGTACCTCACTAGAACTATTTTGTACTGGCTTCCTTATAAGCACAGAGTATGTTCCAAAGAAGATGAAGGGCTGTGATTAGGTGGTTGGCTAGAGAAAGTCAACGTGAAATTTTTGCCCTTTCGTAACTGAAAAGGTGAGACAAGGATGTTAATGGAAATTTTTTGAACAAATTAAAAACATTACATCTTATAGCTTTCCTGGGCTAGTCCCTATACTTATCTCAGAATAATTATTGATAGCACCCCTTTTTACTCTAAAATATCCCAATTTGGAAAGATTATTTTGTCACTTTACCCATACACAGGGCTATCTCCCTGACACGGTATTTTTACATTGTATATTGTTGTTCAGTCTTTTACCAAATCATTAGTTTTTTCTTATATAGTTGCTATGGTGGTATGCATGCCATTTCATAGTCATTTTCAGTTAATAATCTCCTCTAAGTACTTTGTACCTTGCCGCACAGCTTTTGTATTTTTAGAATTGCTGCTCTATCAGTTAGGAATGCATTTAGCTAAAACCAAACTAATAGCATCTAACCAATAAGGAGTTTGTTTCACTTAACAAGGGCTGGTGTGACTGCTCCAGGTTGTTACCAAGGATTGAGACCTTGTCTTCCCATTCCTCCATCTTTGCAGTCTGTTTTTTTATCCTCCTGTGCACTTCGAGGGTCCCACCTGTGTTCTGGGTGGGGCGGGGTACGGGGCAAAGGGCAAAAGGGGCCCTGCCAGATAAGTCTGTCTCTTGCTAGGAATTTTTGCCTAAGACCCATCTAACAACTTCTCTGAATGTTGCACTGGTCAGAACCAACTCCCGTATTTACCCCTGGTTGCAAGAGTGTCTGGAGGGTGATGAGGGAGGGAGTCCACAAAGTCTGCCTTAGCTATAAAGTATTGTTATGCATTGATGTAGGAATGTGGTGTTTTGAATAATAGTATCTTAAAGAGTTAACCACTGCCACACCACTACAAAACCCTGTGATATCCATGACTGAGCAAGAATTATGAGAGGTTAAACTGAGCCCTTTCAAGTGAAGTGCAATAATCTTACACAATGTCTGAGTTAATTTTTTTCCTAATTTAATTTTGAAAATAAAGCTAATTCATTCACCAACTGTTTCAAGAGTGTTTCATTATCTTAGATTGTGGTAAGCATGACCAACTCGACAAAATACTTACTGTCATTAAAACTTTGAAAAAATGCTGTTTAATTTTAAAAAGCATCTTGTAATGTCAAATATCTTACGTTGACAAACCAACTTTAATTTCTCCCATTTTTAGCTGAGTTAGAAACTCACAAAAGATGTACATGAATATTCTAATTTTTTAACATCCTTCCAAATGCCTTAATTTTGTTTGATTTAAACATACAGTGTATTTTATGTAATATCTGGTGCTGCTATCAATCCAAACCATGTTCAGTTAATGTTGGGTACCCATAATGACATATAATTGACTTACACAGAGATCTAGGTTTTAGCTTGCCAAACTTACCCAGATCGTGTATGTGTACCTGCATAGCCTTCCCTTGCTCCCAAAGAAAAGCCTTCTCTGCCTCTAACTCCTGACACCTGGGAAATCTCATCCTATTTTTGTCAATTTTATTAAATGACGTGTCCTTCCTTTTTCCCTCCTATCTCAGTCAATTTTTATTCTCTCCCATCCCCCATAGGCGGTCACTTTTATGTGCATCTTTTTATTTGAATGAGTTATTGCACACCAGGAATTTGAGGAGATATAACTTCCTACAAACTGTATATTTCAAATAAGAGGTAGAGTTAGGACCAATATAAATATCGGTTATAAGAAACTGAACACATCATCAAAATAGCGTTTTCATGCTTGACCTTCCATAAAAAAAAAAAATCAGTATTTTATTTGAATGTATTTCTATATTATGTTTCCTATTTTATATTGCTTCTGTTATTTGCATTTTTAAAAATTATATATCCCCAAGGATGATGGAAGAAATCAGAAAAGAGAAAGGATATGTAGTATCTTAAATTACATGTCATATAAATCAGTGTTTCTCAGGTCCATTGTATGTTGGTCTGTGCACAGGTAGTCCCTGTCTCTACCTGCCCCTCTGGGGTACATCCACCACATGTTACTTACCTGTTCTCTCATCCATGGGCATTGACGGGTTACCTTTACCTTCTAGCTACCACAAACAGTGCTCCAGTGAAAATTCCTGTCCCTGTTGCCTTCTGGGCCGGTGTGAGGATTTCCATGGGATTTATAGCCAGAGGCAGAGCTGTTGGGTCATGGGATAATCATGTACTGCCCATGATTTTACTTAAACAGTGCCTGATTGCTTTCTCTTGTGTACGGTTCCTTCACTGCCTCCCCCCCCCCCCAACCAAAAGTAGTAAGTATGATTGGCATAAAGTAGTAACTTTTTGTTTTAATTAGCTTTTCTCTGATTACCTATTAGTTTTTCTCTCTTGAACATGTCATCAAGTGCATATTTGTGTGTTTCCACTTTAGTACACTGACTTTTCACATCCTTTAGTCATTTTTTTTTTACTGGAATTATCTTGTATCTAATTGTTATCTTGATTTGTAGAGGTTTCTTTTGTATTGCAGAAATTAATCCTTTGTCAGTTTTGTCAGGTCCGGCCTTTTGGTGGACTGTTGTCCAGGTTCTTTGGCCCTGGCTTGGAAAATTCACAAACAGGGCTGATGTGACAGAGTGAGCACAGACAGGAAACAGTGCCACACAAACAGCTTTTATTGCAGAAGAAGCAAGAGTACGTCCAGAGAGGAAGGAATGGGTCAGTCTCCACGAGTGGAGAAAGACATTGAGGACTCCCAGATGGTTTCCTTTTATTGGCCTGGTCTGGGGGCGGGCTTACGGGGAGGTGTGGGATGTGACCACATGATTGACAGGTGTTCTTATAACACAGTTGCAGCTCCACAGGTGTGTCTGCCTCAAACCCTCAAGTTCCTGCTCCTGCTCCTTGTGGTGGTTAGCTGCGTTTTCCTGCGGTCCCTTCCCTGCTTGCCTACCCCTAGGAACAGCCCTTCTGGCCCATATCTGGTGCCTGCAGATTTACAAGTTTTATACATATAAAACATCTGCTTACATTTTAGCTGTGTATTAACTTTGTCCGTGGTGTTTTTCTTTAGACAGAAATTCTAAATTTTGATGTTATCATAATCATTTTTGTCCTGGCAGATTTCTAGGCCATTTAAACTGGTTCTTTTGTTGGTGTTTGATTTTCTAAAAGTATTGTATCTCAATTTTGAAAAAACATCATTTTTAGCATCTTATGAAATCTCTGCCTTTCTGAAACATAAGTTGTTACATTTTTATCTATTCTAACTGTAATGGGCTAGATTTTTTTTTAAAGATCTCTATTTAGCCAGAGTACTTTAAACTTAATAGAAGTTGAAAGTTTTAGCTTATTTCATGGCTTTATTAGTATATTGAACTGTTCATCTACATGAAACTGTACCTTGCATTTTTTATGATTAGTTAAAAAAATTTAAAACAGCACTATATAGTGTAAGGCTCGGGATTGTATACAAAGTCTGAAGAAAGTCATGAGATGGAGAAGTCTACATACTTAGTTTTGTTTCTCCAGAAAAGAACATAGTATATAGTATAAAAGTTAAAACTTGACAAGAATATGGCTAGTTACTGAGGGCATACAATCTGATGCTCCCTTAAAAATGAGAATGAATATACTACATGGGATTTCGAGAGTCTAAACTTGGGAAGGATGACTTGGGACTTAAATGTTTTATTGATCTATGCTGGAACAAACTGTACAAGTTTAGGGGAAGAGAGAGGTATAGTAGGTCTTGAGAGAGTAACTGTCTTCTTTTTAAATATATCCAGAGGCCAACTGTCTGTTCAATTTGTGAGAGTTTCTGGAGCCTTGTGGGCAAAGACCACTCAGCTATTCAAAGAAAAAAAGCACGAAGATACAAAATTACTTCTTAAAGTGGATGGGTTACAGAGAAGGAAAAGTGCCACGTTTCTGGTTTGCTTTTGTTCTCTCCTTAAGGAGAATAAGATCAGAAAGGGTGGGAACTAAGCTTGATAAGAGGAATTAGAAACCTGAGACAAGTGAAAAGATTTGACAGAAAGCACCTTTTGGTCTAAATGAGTTCAGATTCTCTGTTTTGGATGAATTAACATCCCAGTGTCCTGAGAGAACTTGTAGATAGAGTTGCTGAACTTACAGTTGACCCATCTTTCAGAATTCTTGGGGAGTGAGAGCAGTGCCAGAAGTGGAGATAGTCGTGTCTAGTTTTCAAAAGGGATAAGAAGTGGATTCTGCCATGTTGATACGGCTCTTGGGCAGAATTCAAGACTGATTAGTCAAGATAGGCTGAGTCCTTGGTTGCAAACAATAGAAACCACCTCTGCATAAATTAAATACAAATGGGTGTTATTAGAAGGATATTAGATACAGTGATAGGAAGACTAGAGAGCCAGTCTCAGAGAATGGCAGGCACCAGGAAAAGCCAGACAGCTAAGAACACAGCCAGTCCGCGCTGGAGCGGTAGAGCTCTTAGAAAGCTGCCTTGGACCCCTGCTACTGGACATTCACTGCTGCCCGCTGAACTCTTGTTTCTGCTTCCAGCGTGCATTCTGAACTGCCCTTGTTTTTCTGTGCCGTGCATGCCGAACGCAGTCCTGGATAGGTGCACCTGTTCCTGAGCCTGCTTGTGCTCTGGGAGAGTCTGCATGCATTTAGTTTCCTTTTTACCTTCCTTAGTAGAAGGTGAAGTTCCCGCATCCCCACCAGGTGTCTCTCACTGGCAGGAAACTTACACACAGGAAGGGTATTCAGAAATTGGACAGCCAAAAAACAAAAATCAAATGCTCACTACAGTAGTCATAGGAAGGGAAAGAGATCGCCACTGGGAAGCAGCGTGGGTAACCATAGCCTGTTCGTATGAGATGAAATGCGTCCTTTTTGTGTTGGGATTCCTCAGTTAGAAAATGATATAAAAATGGTTATTCTGAATAGAAAGGGCTTTGCTGAACTCCCTCACAAGTCTCATGTACCAGTCATAACTGATTGAGCATCCGAACCCAAAGAGTGTTGGGCAAAGTGAGCGAAGCCTGGAGGCAGCCCGAGGGAGGGAGCCTGTGCTCCTTAATGACTTGGCCAAGAACGTGGTGGGGGGGCCGCATCAGATCTGCTTTTGAAGTTAAGCTGGAAGGGATGGGAGTGCACTGACGAAGAGAATTAGGATCCAGAAAGATTCCTGTGAGCTGGAACAAAGAGCTGCATCGAACAGAGTGACATTTAATAGGGAATAAATATTACACCTTGTTCTGATGTTCAGAAAACGAGCTGCATCTATGTGATGAATAAAGAAGGAACCACCTTACAGCATCACCTATGAAAACCCCTGTAACATTTTAGTTGAACGGAAGCACCGTATATGAGTCAGTAGAGTAACATCTTTGAAGCAAACTCCTAAGGTGATCTTGCAATGTGGTAGTGAAAATAAAATGTGCATCACAAGGAAGAGAGATGCCTTATTCTATCCTGTGTGGTTCAGGTGACATATGATATATTCACCGATTTTTGGACACACGAATGCTTTTTTGGGAGGACAATGACCAAAATGCAAGTGGATGTAAAAGCTTGGCATGTGAAGGGCAGTTAAAAGGATGAGCTGTTACCTTTGAGACCAGGGAGACACAATAGCTGCCTACAAATACAGGCAGGTGTCTGGAAGCAGGGGTAGGTGGTGTGCCCATGGAGGGAAGAGCTGGAACCAGTGGAAGTCGGTTGTGAATAGGTAGTTTTCCTATGCCAAGAGCCAACTGCATCTGGACAGAGAATAGTAAGTTGCACATCACTTGTGGCCAAGTAGGCGCGCACACGTTTCGTGAGTGTGTTTGCACATATTACTTTCACAGATCTTAAGACTCCCTGAATGTTGACATTCCCCCAGCCTCTTTTCCCCAAAAGACTGTTGAAAATTTTAATATCTGCATGAGGTTAGTGAAAGACTCAGAATAGCTTACAAACCTGGGAATATTAATTTGTCATAAAGCTGGAAGGGAAGGTCTTAATAAAGAGCAACATGAGACGATAAATATTTGATTTGAAAAGGTGGGATCATAAACCAATCGGCAGAGCACTTGCTGAGAAGCAAGGTTTTTTCTTAATTGGCACCAGGCTGCCATGACACAAGTGGCTCCTTTTTAGGAGGCTTGTAGTTTTCACATTAAAGGCATTTTATTTTGAACTTATTTTCATCCTTAAGATGTCAGTATGTTAGAGTTGCCTGGCTGATCAAGTAAATTCTAAAAGTAATTGCTGTGGGAGTCTAACTGACTTGCCAGAGACCTGGAGAAGTCTCCTTTGTACTTTAAAAGATATAAACAAGTTGCAAAATAATGTTTCTGTCAAGAAAATCACATATTGATTCATCATCCAGTATTGGGAGTTGGGTTTAAAGGGTTTGTTCATAAAACATCTCCTTTTTGAAGGTCATTTAGTGGAAGGGTGGCTTTTAGGGTTTTGTTTACTTTGTAGCCTGTGTTGATCGCTGCCTTTCCCAGTGGGCATTTATTGAATACTTCTTGCAAGCATTATTGCAACTGAGGAGAGTTCTGGCACAAATACCCAGAATGGTAATTAAAAGTTTTAAAAGTGGTGTTTTCAAGGTTTTTGGCTTTATAATGCAAACTAGTACATGTATCTTCTCTAGCAAAAGTATTTATTGAAAGAGATTAGCATAAAAGTAGTTAGCTTGCAGCATGATTTGAAAATTACAGCCTTGTAAAGGGTCCCCAAGTTACAACAGCAATCACCAGAAACTGCATTGTAAAAGTCCTTGCTGGTCTCTGAACTAATTTCATTGCTCTGGCATTTCACCTCCCCATTCTCTAACCAACCTCTCTTGTAGTTTGTTATTCGGGATAATGAAAGACTGTCTGAGGGTAAACACTGCCAGCTACCCATTTTGGATTTGCTCAGAGTTTGTGCATTTGTTCATCTATTCAAAATTTGATTAGCAACATTTATTGAATGCCTACTGTGTGTCAGGGTAGAAGTGGTGATTTAAAAAAAAAAAAAAAAGCAGCAAAAATAGTATCTTTCCTGTAGCTCTGAGGCTTATAGGAGAGACAGAAAAGGAAATTTAATGTGTTATATCTGCTATGCAACAGGAGCTTGGGATACCCAGAGCAAGGGTGTGTGTCTAGGGAAACGTTCCCAAGGAATTGATGTTTGAGCCAAGTCTGGAAAGGAGGGTAGAAATGAGCCAGGCACATGTAAGGCAGGTGGTATCTGCAGAGGTTTGGAGGAGGAAGAGGTAGGCCTGGAGATGCAACTGGAAAGCCTGCAGTTTAAACTTCAGGATGGAGTTCTTACGATGTAGCTCTATCAGAACCACCTGAAGAACTTGTTGAAAATGCAGATTCCTGGACCCAGTCCTCCCCTCTGAGATAAGATTCTCTCGAGGTGGGGCTAGGTGTGTCTGTGAAGTTCAGTTTGAGAGTACTCTTCTGCAGGGAGTGGGAGCATTGAAGAATCTAAAGCTGGTGAGTGCCATGATCAGATGAGATTTTTAGAAAGATTGTACTCATCTAATTTTTGACAACATGGATGAACCTGGAGCACATCATGCTAAGTGAGATACACTGGGCACAGAAAGACAAATACTGCATGTGGAATCTAAAAAAATGGAACTCAGAAGCAGAAAATAGAATGGTGGTTGCCAGGGTCTGGTGGGGGGTGTGTCGAGGTGAGGGGAACAGGGAAAAATTGGCCAAAGGGTACAAAGTTAGGATGAGTAGGTTCTGAAGATCTGTTATACAACATGGTGACTATAGTCAATAATGTATACTTGAAAATTGCTGAGTAGATTCTAAATGTTCTTATCACAGAAGACAAATTTGTGAGATGATGAATATGTTCATTAGCTCGATTTAATCATTTCACAACGTATACATATATCAAAGCATCACGCTTAGGTCAGGCGCGGTGGCTCACGCCTGTAATCCTAGCACTCTGGGAGGCCGAGGCGGGCGGATTGTTTGAGCTCAAGAGTTTGAGACCAGCCTGAGCAAGAGTGAGACTCCGTCTATACTAAAAAAAAAAAAAAAAAAATAGAAATTATCTGGACGACTAAAAATATATAGAAAAAATTAGCCAGGCATGGTGGCACATGCCTGTAGTCCCAGCTACTTGGGAGGCTGAGGCAGTAGGATCGCTTGAGCCCAGGAGTCTGAGGTTGCTGTGAGTTAGGCTAACGCCACGGCACTCACTCTAGCCAAGGAAACAGAGTGAGACTCCGTCTCAAAAAAAAAAAAATCATCACACTTTATGCTGTAAATATATGCAACTTTTATTTGTCAATTTTACCGTAGAGCTGGAGGAGGGAAGTAAAAAGAAAAAATGACTTGAAGTCAGATGAAAATGCTGTGAGAGCAGACAGAGGCAGAGGGGATACTGTAATAGTTCGGGGAGAGAATGGCAGGGATTAAAGCTGTAGTGGGGGTCGGTGAGGAGGGGGCAGATTTCAATCATTGAGAAGATGGAACCGACCAGGTATAGTAATCAAGTGTGTGTGGCCTAGTGGGGACAACAACTCGGTTTCTGGTAGAAATCGAGGGCACCTTGTGTTTAGAAAGATGCCAACAGCACTCCGGCAGGAGCTGCCCTGGTGGCAGGCGGAGGCTCGGAGCAGCTTCTGTGTTGGAGCATTTTGCCATCTCTGGTTTCCCGAGAAGACAGTATGTGTAGGCTGCTGTAGGCATAGACTCTGCTGAGAAGGAGACCTTTGCCTAATTGCCGTAACCTCTTCCCCTTCCTCCTCCACCACTTAAGTTCAATAAATTTTGGCAATTCTAAAGTGAACCTGCTGTACGGAAAGCGTGCATAGTTACACCATTCCAATGATCCTAGAGAGGTGGACGGTGCAGGCTTCTTGGTGGGGTCGAGGCTCTCCAGTGTTGGGGAGGCGATCAACTCTGCACTTCTGAGCTTGTGCACTTTGCACACATCCCCTGCAGCCGGTGCTTGGCCCTGCTGTGTGCAGGAGTGTGATTTGGCTCTAACCTTGACCAGTGCTGTTGGGGCTGTCGAATTCATCATCCTCTGAAGTCCGTATTCTGAATCACTAAGCTCAGTACACTTTTTTTCTTTATGGTACAGTTAATATTACATATTATTTTTCTATTACGCAAAGATTTACTAACTCTCTGGGTGTAAACTGGCTCCTTACATCCCCTTCGGATAAAGACTAGAGAGAACCTTATATCCTTAACAGAGAGCCTAGTTTTCATAGTTTGCATCAGGCTCTGGCCTCAGTCTGAAATGATGCCCCTAAACTGGAGGGTGAGCTGGGGAAAGGCTGGGAACACACCTTGCTCTGAACCTGGGTCCTTCTCAATTTACTAGTTCTGGCTCCTTTCATACCGGAAGATACGCTAAATTGAGACAGAGTTCTGTTGACTCTCTTTTTTGTAGGATTCACTGGTTTGTAATCTAATTTATTTGGTTGTCTTAGAAGGAAATAAGGGAAGAGCCAAGCAGCAGTTGCTAACCCTGTATCTCTGCTGTCATTCATTGTCTTTCCCGACTCGCTTTGTCCTCCAGGACACCTCGTAACCTCATTGACAGTCCCCTCGCGCCTGCCGCCAGCGACCCACCCCCTCTTGGTAATTAGAGAGGGAATGAGAATGTCAATGCGACTCCTCACCGAGGGCTAGCGCTAACCGCAGATCTTATTTTAGGGCAAGGCCTTTCCCCTCTAGCTTCTTTAAATCCCCTATTGATTCAGACACTTTATTTACTGAACAAACAAGCCCTGATTTCAGAGAACGGTGAACAAGTGCTGTGCTTCGGCGGGGGTTGGGGGGCGGTGCGGAAAAAGCTCTTTGTGCCGTTCAGCTCGTGCTGAAGCATGAGAGAGGTTTTCCTCGATGTTTTGTGGTATCACTCCCCTCAAAAAGGCAAACTCGAAGTAGAAAAAAGTCAGGACTGCGGCGATGTCTTGGTGGTTTTGATCCAAGTTCTTTTCACTGGAAAGATCTTTCAGGAGCCTTCTCGAGAGAAGGCATCGCCTCACTTGGAGCGGGGTTCCACGAAGGCGTGCCACTCAGTCTGAGTGCCCAGGGGCACGGGCCTCCCTGCCTTCTGGGGTCAGTTGGTGGCACTCTCCTGGGCACAGCCTACACCTCTGACCTCCCAGTCATGGTGGCGCACGTGCTTGGACACAAAGGGGGCCAGAGCAGTGTGTGTGTTTCCTCCCATGAGGTATTGACAATGCGATCTCGCCCCCAAATCCAGCTTTGCCTGACCTCTCGTACCCAGGCTGCACACATGCATATGAAAGGCATTAACTTTGTGAGTCTGTGAAACAAAAACGCAGGGGGCTATGAGGCTTACTATCGAGCACTTTTCACAGTGCCAGTATTTCACATCATTTCCATTCTCCTCATTTAGCAGAAAAAGAGAGCTATCCAGATTAAGTGACTCGCCTTAGGCCCTGTAACTTCTAAGCAACTGAAACTTGAATCCAGGTCTCACAGTGCTGCTGCTAGAATTGCTTCCCCAGCTGCTGGGCAGGGACAACTTAAGTCAGAGTTTGACCCAGTGTGGCAGGGGCCACCTGTATCAGGTCACCTGGGGTCCACTGAGAATGCACATTCATGGGCCTCATTCCGCAATGGCTGAATCAGCATCCTGGTGGTGGTGACTCAGGAACCTGATTCCAAACAGACTTCCCACTGTGTGTCCCCTTACCGATGTTTGAAAACTGCTGACAGATGTCCTCAGGATTAACTTGGGCCCTGCCCTTGTTCAGCTGCAGGCTTCATCCTGAATGTGCTTCTTTGGCCCTAATTGCTTTATGTTTGTGCTTCTCAAACAAAGAACACAGCTTGGCTGACAAGAGGCAATTGCAGGGAGAATCTGGATGTTTCTGGAAGGAACGATGGTGGTGATAGCGCAGTTAGTGCACCTCTGGTGCATCTACACCTCTGTTGTCTTCTCTGTCCTCCCAAATGCCTCTCCACTAAACAACAACAAACTTATTTTCAACTGTCACTGCTTTCCTGCACGTTCTCTTCTTGGGCATTCACAACCCCCACCCCTACCCGCAGCTTTATCATCACAAACTCGATTTGGGATCATTTGGGAGGATGGGTGATGATGGATGGCTGGAGCACCAGTCAACATGACTGGTTACTTAGGAGGAGGCAGGAGGGCTGGACAGTGTTGTGTGCATTTTAACTGTGTAAATGTGTAGACAGGTGTCCGGGCTTTATTCCAGATCATAATCTCACGTGCTCTCTGACCTACATGAAGGCACATGGACAGAAGTGATAAAGCTGCCCTGTGGGTCAGGACCAAGAATATTCGTGGTTGGCCTCACACCCCAGAAATGAATTAGTCCGGGCCTGGCCTTGAGTGATTTGAGCCTAAATTGCAGCGGCATCGAGGTTAATTTCATCGGCATTTTCATGACTCCAAGTTTCAGTTTAAGTGTCTTCTGATGCTTGGGAATTCCCGAAGGACAGTGTGAAGAATCAGCTAGACCTTCAACTTAGACCTTTTCACATGGGAAAGATGCAGTGCACCACCACCAGCATTGATGTAGCATCAGGAGACAAGCTGAAAATAAAGGTGGGTTAAATTGAGTTGGGCTCTGGACTCGGATCTGTTTTGAATTCCAGACCTGCTGTTGGGCTAGCATTATAACTGGGAAAAGAAGATAATAGTGAGGCCTATTGCTTAGAATTGTTAAATTACCTAATACATCAAAGCATTTAATATAGTGCCTGGCAAAGAGTAAGGAGGGAATAAGTGTTATGTAGTATTATTTTGCAAGAGAGCACCATTGGTAACAGCCTACTTATCTGAAGAGATGAAAGGGTTCAGGGACAAATAACTGCATGAGTAAGCTAAGAAAGCCATCTGGGCCGGGTGCGGTGGCTCATGCCTGTAATCCCAGCACTCTGGGAGGCCAAGACGGATGGATTGTTTGAGCTCAGGAGTTCGAGACCAGCCTGAGCAAGAGCGAGACCCCGTCTCTACTAAAGATAGAAAGAAATTAATCGGACAACTAAAACTATGTAGAAAAAATTAGCCGGACACGGTGGCGTGTGCCTGTAGTCCCAGCTACTCAGGAGGCTGAGGCAGTAGGATTGCTTGAGCTTAGGAGTTTGAGATTGCTGTGAGCTAGGCTGACACCATGGCACTCACTCTAGCCAGTGCAACAAGTGAGACTCTGTCTCAAAAAAAAAAAAAAAAAAAAAAGCCATCTGGTTGTGTTGTGTTCTGTTTTTTTTTTTTTTTTCAAAGAGATGGGGTCTTGCTGCATTGTCCAGGCTGTTCACAAACTCCTGGGCTCGGGCAATCCTTCTGTCTCAGCCTCCTGAGTAGCTAGGACTACAGGTGCACTCCATTGTGCCTGGCTCCATCTGTTTTTTAATTCCTCAAGGGCTGACCTTTGAAGAGGTTGTTCATTGTATTCTAGATTGTTCTTTGGCTGTTCTCTTGGCTGGTGTAAATGGAAAGCCCTGGATGGAATAGAGGGTGGGGGAAGGGATGGTGGGGCCTTTGGAGAAAAGGAGGACTCACTAGAGGAGACCTGCACCCAGGCTTACCTGGATCAGAAACAAGATTCTCTTTTCTAATGAATATTGACTTCCTCTGATTTGTGAATAGCTACTTCACATCCCCAAACACAAGCTCCTCTTTCTCTGTGGTTGTATCAGTATCATTTTGGCTGCCATTTAAAATTTAAGCTCCTTAATTTATCCTCAACTCTAGATATGGAAGTTAGCCCTCTGGCATCACTTAGGTAGAAGCAAGAATACCATCAAGAACTAACATTTGAAAGCCCCTTTACTGTTTATTTACTGTGACCGTTATTCTGGTCCTTTGGACTGTTAGGTGCTTCTGCTGGCTGATGACCACTTGTATTTAAAAGGTACTTGTGGCAGTGTGGCAGCGTTTCCCACATTAACCTGGCAACTAGTGCCTGACCTGACACAGTAAACATGTCTCCAAACCACTGTTCTTACAGGTACTGTCTTGCATTCTCTTAGTTGGCCAGCCTTCAAGTGTTTAAGCTAGGATCAGAGTTGATGGTTCACCAAAAGTAATGACAGACAAGTGTCCCAAAGGTGACTTTGTTGGCACGCTGGCACCCCTGGAGCAGATTTCCCTGAGCAGCTATGCATACCTAAAAATCACGTTCCAGATGTGTGCAGAGGGCCTGCCTTGGGATCATTAAAGGCTGTGTGTCCCCAGAGGATTGCTCGAGACTGGGATTTGGTTTGCCTCCAGCTCTCTTTTCTAGCTAGGAGATATCCAGTGGACCCAGGTTAAACATCAGTGTTGCCCTTGGCACGGGGAGGTGGGCTGACGTGGGATGCAGAAACTGGTCTTCACTTCGACCTGACATCCAAGCATGCTCTTTATTATGAAAGAAAAATTGGAATGGAGGGCAGGGGATTATGCTGGGAAAGTAGGTGTTATGCCCTATGGGAATGACACTATCAGAGCACACAAGTCACGTGTTTTTCACCCTACTCTGTTAGATGTTGGAGAAAAGCCTTTGCTGGCTTAAGCACTAACATAGTGCTTGTTAAAAGACATAGTGGGGTGAGGGGATGTTTAAGGGTGGTCAGTGGGTCCTGCTCCACACTTCTGACAAGAGCCAAGGCAGCACTTGTCCTGCAGAGCCTGTTTCAGCATCTTTCCATCCGAATAGGGCACGGATCTAAGTGGTCCTCTTGCCGCATGGCCGTCCGGGTCAGCCTGCCCATGTCACGCAGAGGCTGACAATGACGCTGGGGGCAAGGGAAGGAATCTCTTGTACGGTCATCAGAGGGAAAATGTAGTAGTGACTACGTCTTCCAGCTATACCAGGAGATTTTTTTTTCTTTTCTTTTTTATGTTCTATTCTCAAAGAGCACTAGTTAATAATTCACACATAGTTACCAATTAAATACAAATTTCATCTGAGGCGACAGTAAGTTCAATTAAATGTGTTTGGAAATCAGGTGTCTACATTGCTCTGGAAGGAATTTGAATATTTATGTATATATGCGTTGTGAACGTATGTGTAGGTGCATGTGTATGTTTTATACATTCACATTTGGCTAAAAAGGTTGAAAAATTGCCTAAAGGGCTACTTGCCAGTCACATGTCTAATTAGTTACGCATATAAAATGTAACAATTGCTTTGTTGGTTATAAACAGAGGGACTTCCATTTTCATCCTGGTATTACTGGAAAGAGTAAGGCTAGTAATCTGGTGGAGAGGGCTTTCAGTAGGAGATTGAGGGGAAGAGTTAGGAAAGAGGAGTCACTGTCTTGGTTTAGAAATACTACAGAGAACCAGCAGTTGGTGGTACTGAGTCAGCACCTGCTGCTCAGTGAGTGTCCTGAGCTTGCAGGAGGTAAAAGAGCTTGATTCTGGCCTCTTGGATTCTAGTAAGTTCTTCTGGTATAAGAGCAAGAACAAATGGGTGTGGGGTCGGACATGAGGCCCTAGCAAAAGAATAGCTCTGCACATGGTCAAGAATTCTACAAAGATAATCTGGCAAATTTTAAAGGATAAGGGAATATAAACAAAGAGCTGGGAAAAGGTCATAGGTATTAAATAAAACATTTGCAGATTTGTATTAATGGAGACATAGTTGAACCACTTTGCTTTCTTACTTTCTGGAGAATTTTTTCTAAGAGAAATCATTGATAAGAGAGTAGATAGGAAGGAAAATTCCCCACAGAATAGTACTGGTTAAGTAGGTGTTTCATAGAAACAGCTAGATTCATCATGATTTAGTGCTTTGATTCATTTTGGGGAACAATGTTTAGGGGAGAGAATCATCACTGTGTCCATTGCGGTAGAAAGAAGTGTACTTTCTACTGAAGGTTGGTTCGGAGAGAAGATAACACTTGATCCCATCACTTAGCATAGAGGTTAAAAATGTGCATTCTGGCCTTAGACCACCTAGATTAAAGTCTTGGCCCTGATAATAGTTTTGTGACCTTAGGGTAGTAGTAACCTTTCTAGGACTCAGTTTCTTTATCAGTAAAATGGGGATAATAACATTATTTACCTCACACGATGGTTATAAGATTAACTGAATTAGTGACTTAAGTACTTAGTACCCAACACGATAATCTGCATTCAACAATTGTTAGCCATTAGTAGTTATTGTTAAGATTTTATTGTTATAGCTGTGTTCACTTTGGAAAGTATAGAAAATATTTATGAAAAAGCCTTTCTGAATAAATGAAGAGTCGTAACAAATTTGCTAATTTGGAAATTTAAAAAACTGTCATGGAACTAAAGCCATTTTAATACGATTTAAAGAAGAGTCCCTTGTTTATATTTCTCAGCTGTCCCCCAGGAGGACAGGATTTTCCTTCATTAGTCTTGCGCCAGGATGGCATTTAGAAGCAGCACATTTCACAGTATCAAAATTCCAATTCGATGCTTCAGATTAGATTGCTTCCTCATTAGCCTGTAACCAACTCTTTCTCTGGGCTTCTTCCCTGCCCTCCAACCTACATTTTATGCTCTTTTGAAAAATTGCTTTGTATAGTTCAGTCTCTCCCTTACCCCAATCCCACTTCGCCCATCCAGCTGCCTTGTAAGAGTCTGTGAGCTCTGTGGGTAGGGATATTACAGTTTACACATCTTTGATATCACTGAATCCCTAATTCAGTGCCTTGTATGTAAAAGGCATTTGTTTGCAGTTCAAAATGTAAAAGTATAGCTGTCATATTAGCCTTATTTGGCTAATTTTTTCCTTTATTTCTAGGGATTTTAAGTTGTTTGCCATTTGTAAAACTAAAAGTCTAGTGTGCAAAGAATATTTTAAAAATGTTTTAGTGGACTGGTAGAAATCGTAATTTCAATTAGTTCAGTTTCATAACTTATTTCTGGCAGCTATTTTTTTTAAAAGGATGAAGTTGACTTTAAAAAAAGACATTGATCCTAAGTTCAATTGATGTTTTCATTTGAAGATGATGTGGCAGTTTTCCAGGTACATAGGTGTGGCACAGAATGTTAGCTCGTGATAAAGTAGTTGCATAAGTAGTTGGACTGTCTTTATGTCCAAATCTTATATCCTTGAGAATTGTTGAGCGTGAGAATTGTTGAGCATGTTCTCTGTTGGGCAAACTTTGGCTTGGTTTGGACGTTAATGCGACGTGACCCACTATTCATCTTAAGGTCATGATAGCTTTTGAATTCTGCTTTTCAGCACAATTCCTACTAGGTTCTTGTGTCTCTACCTTGGGAACATTTCTATGCCAAGTCCACCAAAGGGGATGACCTATTTTCCAAGACTGCTATACAATATTGGTGACAATGGTGCACTGATAAGGGTGCCTGCAGTGATTTGACATGCCCACTCAAATGGATATGAAGTAACCTTAGGAATGTTCTGGCAGTCATACCTCCTGAAGTGCTATCTGGATCTGATGCTGTTCATGGTTTCAGAACAACTTTGGATGAGCTGAGTCTTACTGGCTGGGCTAATTGCCATTTTGGAGGATTGAATTCTGGCCGGGACTCGGAGCTATGGTGTGAAGGGTTGCTGTCTCTTTATACCCTTTGTTCTGTTTCCTTGGACAATAAAAGTATCAGTCTTCCTAGAGACTATCTTAGATGGCTGGTGATTAAAGTGCTGTCTTTTCAAGTACTGGAATAAGACAAAGAGGAAAGCATGATTGGTATATTGTGCAGAATTAACTTATGGAAAAATGATTCCCATTCTAGGTTTAGTGATTTCAGGGGCTGAGAACTAGGGTGACTTTCTGGACTCTTACCCAGACTAGAGGGGAGTTGGATAAGGACCTTGCTTGGACCAAGACTGACCATTAAGGCCACCAGTACAGAGACAGTGAGGACCTTCCTATGGCAGCCCTTATAATATGTTGGGACCAGAGATACAATTAAGAGGCACATTTTGTAAAATTTATCTGAAAAAGCCCTACATTTAAATTTATGCTCCTACCTCCTTCATCAGAATAGACCCACAAAAGGGCTTTTCCCAAGCATTTCAGTGTTTATCCTATCCTTGGAAAAAAGTTTTAAAATGAGGATCAGCAGGTCTTTTAGTAACAGTGTCTTAAGTGTCAGTAGCTGCATTGCTTAAACAATTTCTCTTTTTGTGATTTAAGCTTTAGTGAAAATGAAAACAGTTGGTTACTTTGATCTTTAGAAAAATTCTTCATATTCGTGAAGATCATTAATTTGCCACTTAGTGTTCTTTTCTTCAGGCTATCTGACCTCATATTGCTTTATCATTTTATCTTAGGTCTCCTCTGAAACAACTTGTGAGCTCTCAGAAGAGAGCCCAGGGTCGGGTTCGATCTGTGCTGTACCCTAAGTAGGGTTTCTTCAATTCCAAGAAGAGGGAGGATAGGTCTCCATGAAGCAGTCACTTGAACGGGGCCACCATTGACGATGAATGCCTTTGTCTACTCTTGTCACTCCTGTATGCTAACTCTCCTTATCCCTTTTTAGGTGAGCTTTCCCCTTCCAGGATGTTTTTCTCTTACTTTGCTTTCCTTCTTAAACCTACCACTGCTCTATCTTCCCTTCAGTCCCGTGCCTATTATTTGACCTGCCTCGAACTTAAAAATCCAGTGGCTTTTAAAAGTCATTTGGGGTTCTAAGCTAGCCCTTGTCCAGTCTGTGCTGGTTACTGTTTGTCCCCGAAGTTGACGAATAACATCTCCGGTGACTGTGGAATGTTAGCTCTGTGTTTCTGATTAAACTGTTTAACAATGGTCAGGATGAAGAGTACAATGAACAGTGCTGGGAGTGCAGTGTGTTGTCCAGTCCTATCCGTATGGAAAGCGTAAGTATTGTTAGCGTAGTGGGAGCTGAAATCTTATTTTCTACAGCCTGTTGAGTAGTAGTAATATAGATCGTTCAGGCTATTATTCTTTCACATGATTTGGATACACCTAGAATTGGCCGCCTCTATTGGAAAGCTGTAGGTATGTTGTAAGGCGCGTGATGTGGAAACTTTGGAGCAGCTAGGATCCTTTCAGTTGCATTAATGACCACAGGTAATGATTAATCTGCGTGAGGTGATGGAAAAGCTCTGACTTAGGGGAACTCCACTCCTGTTCTCTCATTTGTGGGCATGTGACCCCGGACAAGTCGTTGAGCCTTTTATGTCTGAGTTTCTTCTTTTGTCAAATGAGAACCACGTTACCTGCCTTGTCAAGCTCACAGGATTGCTAATTTGAGGGCCAAATAAATGACTATAGAAGCATTTGAAGAACTTTGGAAAGTTTTGTTGGTGTAAGAAATTTAGTGTAGCAATTTAATAAGTATTAATTTATAGAATTCTGAAATCTGGGAAAGAGATTAATTTTTATGTTTATCATTTTAGAAACCACATGACCCTTATTGAGGAATTGTGTAAGTTTGTTTTCATTATCCAGTATTAGAAAGTGTTTGCTATATATTTCTTCTAGTTATTGCTTCCCAGCCTTGAGCTGAAACTTCATATGCCATTAGCTGTCTTTTTAAGGAGATTTTTCAACTCCCTTTTCTTCAACTGTTAGAATGTTCTGAGTGACACTTCATGCTCCTTCATTCCCATGATTGTGATTACTTCGTCCAAGCAGTGGACCCTCTACAGGGCTGTTTTGTGTACTTGTTTTGAGTTCTGAGAGAAGAAAACACTTATTTAAAGAACTTCTTATCTAGTTCTGTTAAGTGTGGGGAGGTGAGGTTTTGGACAGTCAGAACAGTGTAACTCTTGGTGAAGGTGTCATCTCTGCTTTGAAAACCTTATAACTGTAGTTCTGGAAGTAGGAATGTGTTCCCTGGTGGTTCCCCTGATGATAGGATGGCTACTCTCTCTCCAGTATTATGAGGCCTGTGGGCATCTTAGAATATTGACAGTTGCTTTCAATTTAGACTGGTAAATGAGTATTGGGCATTTTTATTTCAGTATACTTATTATGTGCCTGTTATTGAGTACAGTTTGCTAAATGACACATATTGCCTCATTGAACTTTATTTTATCCTCTCGATAACTCACTTAGAGTGATAGTAACTTAGTAATTTAGGTTAGCAACTTGCCTAGGGTTCCAAAACCAGGTAAATGGCGGAGCTGGAGTTGTTGTCATTAGTTAGCATTGGATAGGTTTCTTCTTCCCACAAATCTTATTTTCAAAAAAATTTTCAAAAAGAATTTCTTATTTTCAAAAAAATTTCTTGGGAAAAAATAGGGAATTTCAGATCCCTTGGAAATGGTTTATTAAGGATTCAGTGCCTTTTTATGCTATTGGTTATGATGGCTTAATTGTAAATTACTGCTTTTTCAGGTGTCTTAACTCCTAGGGCTTTGGCTAACTCCAAGGAAATCTCGTGATATTAAGGCCATTTTTAATGTGTAAAGACTAAATTGATTAAAAAATACTTTTCGGAGTACATGGGTTATAATAAAAAGGCTACAAAGAAAATGAGCTTGATGTCTTAGTTTGGGTTCCTATTACAGAATATCATAGACTGACTGGGTGGCTTATGAACAACAGAAATTTATTTCCCACAGTCCTGGAGGCTGAAAAGTTCAAGATCAAGGTGCCAGCAGATTCATTGTCTAGCCGGGGCCTGCTTTCTGGTTCATAGACGGCTGAATCCTTGCTTTGTCTTCACTTGGCAGAAGGGGCGAGGGAGTGAGTATTCTAATGTGCTTTGAAGTAGGCTGGTGGTAGCTATCAGCCAGCTAAGAAGAAAAGAGGAGGGGGTGTGTTTTGACAGTCTTGTCTATAAATTGAATCATGAAGTCTGCCGCCCACATGAATGCTGAAGCGTATTTCTTTGATTCCAAAGTTTGTATTATTTTTTGCTTCGTTAAGATGCTCTCAGATGAGCTATAACAATGAATAGCCACAATAGTATAAAGGTTACAAGATTTCACAAGATATTTTTCTGGGGACCAGCAGGTCTCTTGCTCCATTTAACGTGTTCCAGAGCTGAAAATTGAAGGTCTCTGTCGTGAATTTAGCAGCTAACCCCTGGGACCTCCTTACTAATGTTTGTCTCCAGCTTAATAGTTTTACAATTGGAAGGCATCTAAAAACATACAAGAATAAAGTATTTTAAAATGTGTGAAAGTTTTGTAGGTAACAAAAGATACAAAGTAAATACTTTATTATTCATTTCATATTTTTTTAATAAGTTAAGCTCTTTTGGGAAAAACCTTGATTTGGAAATGAAATTGTTGAACTACCAAGTGTGTAATTTATTTTCACTCTACCACAAGAACATGAAAGAAATGCAGTTGCCACAGTCACTAACAAGATGAGCAAGATGTGATTTGGGGAAGGTTTATTAAATGCCTGCTGTTATAAAACAGTGCTAGATGCTATCAAATCCCTTAAGATTGTAAAACACAGTGCTAGATACTAGCAAATCTCTTAAGATTAGAAAACACAATGCTAGATGCTGTCAAAATCTTTTAAGATACGGTACCAGTTCTTCTGGAGCTTTCAATCTAGATGGGGCCATAGATATTTAAGAGCACAAAAACGTGTAGGCATGCAGCTTTGAGAAGAGAAACAAGCTAGCAAGTACTTCGAAGGGTAGGAGGTTCTCACCCAAGATTGTGGTGATCACAAAAAAAGCTTTAAACAAGGCGAGGGATTTGCCCAAACCAGGAAGAGTGGATAGGGCTTGGATAGATGTAGATAGGCATAGAATATTTTAGGTAATATTTAGGGGAATGCTAGAAGGCTACCTGCACATACTTGAGGGGAAATGTCAAGCTAGATTTAAGTTGGCGAGAACGGAGGCTTTACAGAGATGAGACTAAGTTTGAACTGACAATGGCTGGGGAGTTTGGCTTTTCTACCACCTGCCAGTGGTTTTCAAGGTAGACTAAGCATCAGAATCTTCAGGGAGCACATCGAAGGAATAAGATGCCCAGGACCTACCCTAGACATCTTGAATTTGAATTTCTTGGAATGGAGACTGGAGCTGGAGACTGCACTGCCTTAAAGAATGTGTCCTTCGGCTTTACCATCCACCTCCCAGGTGCACCCATCATTCACTAATGTCTGTCTCCTCCCTTGCTTTCTCTCCCTTTCTCTTAATGCTCCTGTCATTCTTGTAACTTGAGCATCCACATGATGATCAAGTCCACATTCTGGCGTCTGGGGTATTTGGCTTCCTCAATCCAACTATGTTTTCTCCCCCTGACTTCAGCCACATGTATGCATTCATGGCGATACTCTTAGGCTGATGGTTGGTTCTCAAAGTGTTGTGGGTCCACTAGATCCTTTCAAGAGTCCACAGGTCAAAAGTGTTTTCGTGGTAACATTATGACATCATCTCTCTTTTTTACTGTGTCGACATTTGCACCCATGGGCAAAAGCAACAGTGAGTAAAACTGCCAGTGCCTTAGTGCCGCACAGTACTGGTAGTCATTGTATTCTTCTGTCACTCATTTGGAGTAAATAATGCCACTTTTACTTAAGAATGTCCTTGATGAGGCAGTAAGAAAAATTATTAATTTTATTGTATCTCAACCCTCGAGAGCACTTCTTTTTAATATTCCGTGTGATGAAATGGGAAGTCTGCGTGAAGCATTTCTATATAGTGAAATATGTTGGCTGTCTCAGGGAAAAGCACTTGTGCTATTGTTTGGCAGACAAACCATGGTTATCAGACTTAGGCATTTAGCAGACATTTTCTTGAAGTCAGCTTCTCACTTCATGGAAAACAACTGTATTTGTTGCCAATGATAAATTTAAGCCTTGAAGTGAAAATTAGAATTTTAGAAAGCTTACGTCTACTACTCTGGGCTTGAGAGCGTCCCAATATTTAAAGACTTTCCTGATATGTCAGTTATTGGAAGATCTGTTTAACTTAGGGAGCCAATATTTTCCAGTTGATTGATGTACGATGTTTCAAAATTATGCATGGATAAAAGATCCTTTCAAAATGCAAGATAAACTAATAGACTTAATGTTTCAGAGTACAAAAGAGTTCATCAATATCATTTCAAATTTCAGTAGCAACTAACCTTTAAGAAACTAGTAGTTGTCGAGTTTCATGTAGTATTGAAAAATAATATTCGCAATCATCTGAAAGTCTATTATCTAATATTCCTTACTTTTTTTTAGCTACATATATCTGTGTGAGAACAAATTGTCTTCATACAATTCAACCAAAACAACATATCTGAGTGCAGATCAGATATGAGAAAGCAGCTGTCTTTTATGTTGGCCATCAGATTTTCAGAAAGATAAAACAATACCACTCTTTCACTATTTTTGAATATATAGTTATTCATAGGGATATTATTTATGTTAACATGTAATAGATTTATTTTTAAATGGATTAGTATTAAGTGTCTGCTTCAATTTCTAATCTGGTAAATATCAACAGATACGACCATAATAATTTATCATAGGTATGACACCTGGTAACTTCTTTGAGTACAGAGGGGGCCTGAAACCAGAATGCTCAGGAACTGCTGTCCTAAGCCAAGTCAACACCGATAACTACACCACCTCCAAAATCTCAATTCCAAATATTCCGTTACCTAATAATCACCACTCTCCATCCTTCCACTCACGTGAATTTTCATTTCCCCTTGGTGAGTGAACCTACACTCCACTGACTCCACCTGTTTCACAGTCCACGGCCCTGGCCTGGCTTCCCTCCTAACCCAGCTTTGAGTGTGAGTCTGGACTCCAGCACAGCCCTTGTCTCTCTCCCTCTCCTGATGGACTGGGCTTAACACTGTCCCGGCATCTGCCCTCTCAGTTCTGCAGCTGAGTATGGGGGAGACGACTGCAAACCAAGCTCCCTGGTCTAACCGCAGCTCTGCTGTACCATCTCTCCCATTCCCTGGAATGACTGTCACCTCTCCTGCCCTCTCCTCCACCTCCTTGCCTGCCCCTTTCTGCCCACCCCCTTTCTTTAGGCCTCCGTATCCCTACCTGCTCCTGGCTCTTCGCCCGCACCGGCTGCTTTTCCCACTGTCTCTTTTACTGGTGCCTCTTTCTCTGCCCAGTCTGCAAAGGTTGGGGTAGTTCAGGGTTTTGTCCTCTGCTCTTTTCCATTAATATGTCTAGGCTTTTGCTTTAAGTGACATAGCCATCTAGCCCTTGGCTGTCAACAGCACCTGTACGGCAGTGGCTCCTGTATCTGTAACTGCAGCCTGATCTCTTACATGAGCTCCAGATGCCGGTCATCTGTCTGCTTGGCTTCCCCACTGGGATATCTAATGGGTGTCGTAATGAACATAACAGAGGTTTTGGTTTCCCGACTTGTGAGGCCCTTAAGCCTTGTGAATTGTTCATTCCCCTTGTGTTCTTCACATCCCCCACCCAAGTTCTGCCAGTTCTGTGGCCTCTACCTTTAAACTCTACTTGTGCTCTCGTAACCCTGGTGCAGGACACCACCTTTCTCACTTGAGCTCCCGTGCTTCTCTGGTCTCTCTGCTTCCACCTTTGCCTCCTTGTAGTCCAATCTCCAGCTGTCAGGTCAGCTTGTATCTTGTTTAAAGCGTAAATCATGAGTTCATGTCACTCCTCTGCTTAAAATCTACTGGTGACATCTCAGTGCAACTAGGATAAAACCCAGTTTCTCTTTGCCAGGTCCAGGCCCTGCGTGGTGCTGCCCCCGCTTCCCCCGATGCCCCAGCACTGTCTCTTCCAGCCACACTGGCCCCTCCTACTTCTGACACTCATTCTTTTTTTTTTTTTAATTTCGGAGTATCACGGGGGTACAAACGCTTTGGTTCATAAATTGCCTTTGCACCACTTGCCACGTGGGCCCATCCCCCAGTGTGCGCCACATCTGTTAGGTGTGGATTTACCTATCCCTTCCCCCACACCTGCCTGACACCCTATGAATGTTACTTCCCACATGTGCATGTTAGTGTCAATCAACTAGTACCAATTTAATGGTGAGTACATGTGGTGCTTGTTTTTCCATTCTTGTGATGCTTAGAAGAGTGGGCTCCAGCTCCATCCAGGATAAATACGATAGGTAGTTCGTCTTTTTTTATGGCTGAGTAGTACTCCTTGGTATACAGATACCACGTTTTGTTAATCCACTCACGCATTGATGGGCACGTGGGTTGTTTCCACATCTTCGCAATTGTGAGTTGTGCTGCTATAAACATTCGAGTGCAGGTGTCTTTTTAGTCTGGGGATCCTATCTCAGAGTCTTTGAATTTGCTGTTACTTCTTTCTTAAATGCTTTGTCCCTTGACCTTGCAGTTGCACCTCCTCCTCACTGGATTCCTAGTCAAATGTTAACTTTCTCAGAAAATGCTCCTGACTGCCCCAGCAACACCCTCCCCCCCCCCCCGCCCCCGGGCCCTGGTGTTCTGTGACATATTGTGCTACTTTACTGTCTTAAGAACCCCGTGCCCTCTGAGATGGAACTGTTTTTTGTTGATGTTCATTCATCTCACATGATTTGAGCAGAAGTTCCAAAGGGACTTTGTCTTCGTCACCAATCTGCCAATGCCAATACTGCTTGTCTCACAGTAGGTGTGCAGCGTGTTTTCTTATGTAAATGAGCCAGTTATGCGCTGTGCCCTGTGCGGCTGTGATTGCGAAACTGGACACGTGGTAGAGGCTGCGTGGCCGCTGTTGCAGACATTTTTTGTGTTACCTGTCACCTGGTTTCTTTTTGCCCTGGGCTTGCCTCTGTTCACGTCCACCCTTCCTTGTAGTGTGAGAGTAAGGCCAAAATGGAAGCTGATAATTTTGTTTGCTTTATTGGCAGCAAAGAGTTAATGGTAGCTGGAAAAGCAGAATTATATTACCTTTGTGTTTCTTAGCACCAAGATATTTTATAGAAATTTGCCTGCTATTTCATGATGGAAAATAGTGATAGTTTCTCTCTCCATTGTAACTGCACACAAACTTTTGTTCTTTCTCTCTTAGTAGTCTTAAGCCTTAAATTTTGATATGACATACTTAAGCGTTTTAAGTTTTGTGCTAATCTTGCTAGAGTTTATTAAGCTTGAGCATCCAGCCTCTCAGAATCTTATAAGCTAGAAATTCACACAGAAGCAAAACAAAATTTGCATATTGGAAGGCTTCATTAATAGTTAAAATATTTATTTATTTTTTTTTAAAACTTCTCGATGTAATGCTTATGTGGACCGTTCAGCAGTTTAAACCGTTTAGAAGTATACCTTTCTAGTCAGTTCTTCCCAGATTAATGATTCTGCTGCAGGAAAGTGTGTCTTTTCCTGGTGGCTTTTTGACTCTGAACATTCAGCAGTTGCGGTATGAGGTGAAACTGAACAAGTGCTTTCTCTGTATGGAAATGAGCTTGCAATAAAAATATAAATATCGCTATACTAGAATGTCTCGATTACATGTTCAGTGCCCTTTTATTTGTATAAAATGGATTGCTTAATTTATGGCCCATCATGTCTTTAAATATTAATATACCAAAACCTTGAGCGAGTCACTTAAAATGATTTAAGACTGTGATCACTAAATATGTTTTTAATCTTTTGTGTTGCATTGTAAATGCTATTATATTATTGATAATATAAAGTATATTTATTGTAGTAATCAGTGGAATCACTTAAGTAGTAATTACTCAAATAATTGATTTTTATGACTAATGACTAATACTATTGAAGTCATCACTAGTGCATATTTTGAATATATTTCAATAAATTGTGGTTAACTTAAGATTTGAATTTTTGTAACTGACCAAAATTTGGCTATTTCTCTATAGGTTGGATTTGCATGCGGTGATTCTCAAGACTTTTGAGGCAAATCATACAAGTTGCTTTTTTGTAAATGTATTTTGAATACATTCTGAAAGGTTATGACACTGATGTTTGATGTCTTGTAGCACTTGGCTGTGTTTTATTTGGTGTGTTCTGCCTCTCTTTATAATTAGTAAGGTGCATCTTTGTATCTCTCCTTACAGCAAGGGGTCTGTGTCTCTTATATCTAATTTTGTTTCACTCTCCTGCTTCTCTGTATTTCATGGTAGACAAGCCTAGGTGTATTTACCGATCTAGTTTCTGTGGTATGTCAGGACTTGGTTTTCTGATCTAGCACCATTGAGTTTCTCAAGGATTCATGCCCACCACCGTTTGAATTTAGATGCATGCTATGGTTAAGTCTTCATTTCACAGACCACTTTTTCTTTTTTTGAACTTGGTTTTCTATGGACATAACAGAAATAATGGAAAAAGTAGTGTATTTCAAATAGAACGAGGTCAAGTCCTGATGCTGGAATTTCGTGGCCTTGAGCGAGTCACTTAACCTTTTTTGGCCTCTGTTCATTTACCAAATGGAAATGGGGATCATGTCAACCTCATGAGCTATGGCGGTATTGTTTAAAAAGGGTGAAAATGTCCTACAAGTATTCATTTTCACCTTTTAGAAGACTCTGCTTTTCCTAAAACATGGACTTTTCAAGTTAAAAACTCTTAAAAATTAAATTCACATACACTTCAAAATATACCAGACTTTTATATTCGCTTGTGTCTTTATTCATATTTCTGTTAAAGAAAAAGGGCCAGGTGTGGTGGCTCACGCCTGTAACGCTAGCACTCTGGGGGGCCGAGGCGAGTGGATCACTCAAGGTCAAGAGTTTGAGACCAGCCTGAGCAAGAGCGATACCCTGTCTCTACTAAAAATAGAAAGAAATTATCTGGACAACTAAAAATATATATATAGAAAAAACTAACTGGGTGTGGTGGTGCATGCCTGTAGTCCCAGCTACTTGGGAGGCTGAGGCAGGAGGATCGCTTGAGCCCAGGAGTTTGAGGTTGCTGTGAGCTAGGCTGATGTCATGACACTCTAGCCCGGACAATAGAGTGAGACTCTGTCTCAAAAAAAAAAAAAAAAAAAAAGAAAAAGTATTTTTTTCTTGTGGGAGTGTCTTGGAGGGTGACTGCTTTTGCTCAGACAATTGTGGATCCTGAATGAGTGCCACTGCCAGGAGCGGAGTTGGAACTTTCATGATGGAAAAAGTCCCTGGTGTGGATTTGCTGCTTGGCTCTTTCCTCTTTCTCCCCTAAGGAGATGGGAGCATCAGTTGCTGGGAGTGCATAGCTGCCTTGTGCAAAGTGGAGCATCCTCATTCCAGTGTCTCTCTCCTTTCTGACATGGGTTTGTACTTGTTTTTATTCACTCACTACCACCCGATATTTATTAAACACCTTTTATGGGCCAGGCTCCATTCCAGGCTCTGGAGATAGTCCTTCCTTTTGTGGCTTTGACATTTGGGGTATAGGGAAGGTAGACATGGGCAACACACACATTGCGTATGGCGGTGTTGCAGAGGTGCGCTGAAGATAAAGCAGAAGCAGGGTAGAAGGGGTGGAAGAACGCTGTGTCTGTGTATGTGGGGGTAATATTTCAGATAAGCTGGTCAGGGAAGGCCTTTCAGGTGGGGTACCCTTTGGGTGGAGGCCAGAATGAAGTGAGACAGCCAGCTTCTAGGGTATCCTCAGTAGGAGCCCTCCCTCCAGGAAGAGAAGCAGCAGGTGCAAAGGCCCCTGAGGTAGGACTGTGTTTGATGTGTTTAAAGAAAAAGAGGTTAATGTGGCTGGAGTAGAGTGAGCAAGAAGGGAAGAGCAGGTTGACAGAGGAAATCTGGAAGGTACCAGCGATCTAACGAGGTAGAACCTTGAGGCTGTCGTCAGGTCTCGGGCTTTTGTACTGAGTGGCTGTGAAGTCACTGGCAGGTTTTGGTCTGAGGAGTGATGTGATTTGACTTATATTTTGATTCCACTGGCTGCTGTGTTGAGAATAGACTACAGGGAAGTTGGGTGGAAGTGGACAGATCAGTGAAGAGGCAGTTGGAAAACTTCAGAAGGGAGATGACCCTGGCTTTGACCAGGAAGTGGTGAGATATGACCAGAATCTAGACATATTTGGGGGGTGGACCTATCAGCATTCATCCCTTGACAAGGTGGCCGGCATGGTGCTGGTCAGCGTACTCTCCTGTCCTTTATGAGTGTGTGCTTCAGAGATGGGAGGGAAGCTGGTAAAGGAGGGGTGGGGAGGCTCTCAGCCTTCCAAGAATTCCTTCGGTGTTGTGAGGAAGGCTTTATTCCAAGCAAATAGATTCAGAAAGAAGATGACGCTGACATGACAAGAGTTCTTAAGTTTTAAGCTCACTTTGCACAGCATTTATGGCATAAGCAACCTTAAAAATGATACCTTCAAAAAGTCATTTAAAGAGTCATAATGTTTAATGTCTTACATAATATCTGAAAGAAGTATGATCACTCATAAAAATCACTTTACATTTTGAATAATATCTAGGTTTATTAGTTGGGTCAGTGGTGCTAATGGGTGTGTTGGGATAGGGAACGGGAGTGGCAAGATCAGAACTTGCGTTTTTCCCAGCCAGTAACCCTACTTCTGCAGGGTGAACTCTACAGGTGTGTAACAATGGGGTGGTGTTATTTTTTAACAGCTTTATTAGGATATAATTTATATACCGTAACATTTACTCATCTTTTTAAAATTTTTGTTTTTAATGTCTAAGACTACAACTTTTTTATCAATACATAATATTTTACATATTTATGGGGTACATGTGATATTTTGTGATATGCATAGAATATATAATGATCAAGTCAGTATTTGGGGTATCCATCACCTCAAATATTTATCATTTCTGTGTGCTGGGAACTTTGCAAGTAAAATTTACTCATCTTAAGTGCACAGTTAAATGATTTTTAGTAAATATACAGAGTTGTTACCCTCATGAGCATTTGTAATCACCCTCTGTTCCATCCAGTGGTGTGGTTTTGTTACTCGTAGGAATGTCCAAGGAAAGAAATAGTCATTAAACTAGTATATAAAAGATCAAATCAGGAGGAAAAGATTGTGTTTATCTATTCTCCAGTTTGAACTTTTTAGGCAATCAGAAAATGTGAGCTGTCTTGGAAACACAAAGATCATAATATTTTGAGTCACAAATTTTTATAGGAACCTGAAGCATTAATATATGCAAACAGCTTGTCCGTATTTTATATAAAGTACAAGAATGTTGTAGGCAGATGAGGATGGTCAGTGTGTTTTAGTGATTGCCAGGGTGGAGGAAGGCAAAATAGACCAGTTTTCATCAACATTATAATTTTGTTCCTGGGTTAATGTGTTCCAGAATTTTATGATTGAGACACAGCCTTCCTGAGTGCCTGATTTTTTTCCCCATAACCATTTATATCTCATTATGCCTTGTCTGTTGGGAATGCCAAAGTCATCCTTCCAAAAGTACAGTCAGTTGGGTTGACTCATTTGTTCATCAGAACAATAGCTATATTGTATTGAGTACTAAGTGCCAAGTCTTCAGCCTCAGTTTCTCATCTGTGAAATGGGGATACTAATAACTACCTCATGGGTTGTGTGCCAATCGCTTTGTTGTGTCAGTGAAGAAATAATTGTTGAGTAACCGGTGGCCACTATTGTAGTTAATAACAGTTACTCCTGTCTGAGTGTTGTGCCCCAGTTTCGAGCTGCAGGCTTGACTTTGGTGACCAGAGAGCTGCTGTTCCTTCCTCCATCTCTGCTGAAAACTCCTTTCTTCTTCTGCATCCTGCTGGTGCTCATTGCTTTGCTCTCCCATTCTTACAAGCTCACTGCTGATCATTGTTGTTCTTGCTCCTCCCCTTTCTTCTTTCTTTTGTGTCTTCTCATATGTAAGAATCTCGAGCTCACCATCTTCCGGGGAAAGAATCAGAAGCTTCATCTGTTTTAGGGTGCTGGGTGTTGTATTCAGCCCAGCCATGAGGATTTTGGGGCTTTCTGGCCTGGGATCAAGTTGTGATTGTTTTGTGTCCACCGGGCCACAGGAATTGCTGCTCCACAGTCATCCACACTTCCTCTGGTGCCCTAGTTCTTGGGTGGGGGTTCAGTCCAGAAATGTCCCAGAAGCTGTCTCTGGAGAGTAAAAATCGGAGCATCGGTTTTCCTGGTTTTTATTCACATGCAGTAATTTGGAATTCTGCTTGCACAAATTCACTTGAGATCATCTAAAGATTAAACTTATTGTGTGCTGTCTGCATTTCCCTGTAGCTTCCTTTTTTCTGTTTTTAATGGGCATAGCATGAGCATGTTCAGAATGATAACACCGGAAACCTCACCGTAATTAAATACATGTGCTGCTTTAGTTCTACAAAAGTCCCTGGTGTGTTTCTAATCTCCGCTGTACATAGAGATTTTTTTAAAGATAAGAAAAAAAGATGTAAATGACTTTTTAAAAATCTGATCCAAATACATCATTATACAGATGAATGCTGTGGTGTTGCACTGAACAGCAAAGTCAAATCATGTTTCATAGGAACAGTTTCAGGTTTCCCTGTGTCTGCTTTGACACTTCCATTTAAGACATCATGAAACGAAAACCTAGTTGACTACAGAACTGCATTTTCAGAGTGTATTCTTATAGCCATGTGCCTGGCATTTACCATTAAATGTTATTTAAAAACTCAGTGCTCAAAACTTCATGATTTTTAATCAGAAGATATGTTTCCCTGTTTCCCTTACAGTATATTCATTTTGCTATAGTGAAAGGTTAATAAGCCATTCAACCAAAATTAATAAATTCAGGGTCTCTGCATAACATAATAGCTAGCATTTTTGAACAACTTGCTGCAGGTTGGGCGGTGTTTGAAGCATTTGAAGGCTTTATGTAGATTATTTTATGTCATCCTTCAAAATCTCTTGGAGGTAAGTACTATTATTACCCCTAATATATAGGTAGGAAATCAAGGCTTACTAAGGAAAAGTAACATGCCCATGGTCACACATGCTGTAAATAATTGTGTCCGGTTCTAAAGCCAACAGCCTTAGCAGATACTCTATGCTGCTTAAACTTTATTCAGAATAAGAATCAATTGGGGAGTTTGATTAATATGAAGATTCCTGGGCTCTACTCTAAGGTTAAGTTAGTAAATCTAAGTGTAGCCCAGAAATCTGGGTTTTTAACAAGCCCCCTCTATTAAGTTGATTCAGGGACATATCTTTGAGAAATATTTCTGTACTGTCCCCAGAGTATTTTTCATCCTCAGTAGGACTGAGGACTTTAGGGAAACACAGAGACCTTAGATGAGCTTAGTCCCTGCATGTGCCGATGACTGTAAGCTATCAGGGGCAGAGAGGGCTCAGTAGTCTCACAAGGTGAGTTGAAGGACGCGGCCAAGCCCTAAATGCGCCCTATTCATAATGCCATATGAAATGGGAAGGCAACTTCTACTTTGAAATTTAAATTCATGAGAAGTAGTAGTATTTGAGCTTAGTAAGGCACACCATCCTGTATGTTCTCTTAAGGAACATTTATTACTTTCTATAATAATTTCTGTTAACTTCCTGTTGCCGAATGATATTCCACAAAAATGTAGAATTTTCTAGGAAAGTGTGTGTTCTTTCTGAGTAATGACGGAAAACAGAAATAGTAAAAATTTTTTTGTCCTTTTAAATGACCAGATAAAACCCTCAAACTAGTAATTCATAAACATTCTTCATCTTCAGTTTAGTCCACTTTGTTCTTCAGACCTGGTAGTTTTGAATAGTTGCCATCATATAAAAAAGAGATTTAGCTCTCTGGTGATGATCCAGAAGGTTTTGGCTTAGATGTATACATAGCTGTAGCTGAATTACTCATTGTTTATTAAACGTTTTAACCATAAGAAGCTTTGTTTTGGGGCCTCATTAGAGTGCTTAATAACAACAGTAATAAAATTTCTCCATGCTGTGATACAACTCAAGAAACTACAGATGCAGTGCTGGCCTTTCAGAGTACCGTGAGTTTTGCTTTCAGTTATGCCTTCAGGAACCGCGAATGCTTTGTGATGTTCTTGGACGTTCAGACGGTGAGGCTCCGTCTTCTGTGCCCTAACTTGCTTCCCTCCAGGGAGGCCCTCCGCCTGAAGAGAGCCCAGACTGACTTAGCAAGATTCCAGTAAGACGCCAGAGCTTTCCTGCTGCTCAGTCCACTCCCTCCTCGGGGGTTCCTGTCCACCAGCCACTGCAGTCGAAAGTGCTGGAAGGCTTTGGTTCTTCCGTGGTCTGGAAATATGTGAAGGGCTAGTACACAACACGCTCCAGTTTGCTACTCGTTTGTGTCTGGCTCTCAGCTCAGCCAGTTTTCTGGCAGCACGTGCAGTGACAGTAGACCCACAGCTGTGTGTTTTTCATGCCTGCCTGGGCTGCAAGTGGGGGTAACATGTCACTTGGTGGGTGTATCAGTTTGCCAGGGCTGCCGTAACAAAGTACCACAGACATAGACTTGGGGGACTTAAACAACAGAAATGAGTTTTCTCGTGGTTCTGGAATCTAGAAGTCCATGATGATGGTGCCAGCAGGGTTGGCTTTAATCTTGGGCCTCGCTCCTCAGTTTGTAGTTGGCTGTCTTGTCCCTTTGTCTTCACATGGTCTTTCTTCTGTGCCTGTCTTTGTCCTAATCTCCTCTTATGTAGGGACACCCGTCATAGGGCCTACCCCAGTGACTTCATTTAACCTTAATTCTGTAAAGGCCCCATCTCCAAGTACAGTCAATTCTGAGGTACTGGGGGGTAGGATATCAACACATGAATTTGGGGGATGGAGGACACAGTGCAGCCCGTAACAGTAGGAAAACAGCTCCTAGACAGAGGGAAACCAAGCGCAGGGGCGAGTGCTGTGGTGACGAACAGTGGCTTTCACGCTCGGGAACCCTTCTGTGTTGGCTTCGCAAGATTGATTTCTTTTGGTAGCATATGCTCAGTAGTGCTTTGTGGAAGACCTGCTATGAGGACAGAGCCTATGTTGTCATCGATAATAGTAACAGCTACCGCTTGGTAGCTGTTAGTGTCTGTGTGTACCAGACCCTTTTCATATTGACTGTGGCCCTCAAGAGGAGGAGGATGGCGCTGGTAGATCTATTTTACAGATGAGAAGACTGAAATTCAAAGAAATGGCTTTTCTGAGTTTACACATCTACCAACTGAGATTCAACTGCAGCTCTCCAAAGCTTGTCCTAGTTTTACTACACTGTGCGGTCTCCCCCTCACACCTTTATTATTTGTGGAAAGAGTGTAGAGCTTGGAGTTGGAAGATGAGGTTATTACCTTGGCTTAACCCCCGAAGTTTGACTACCTTGGGGAAAATTTAACTCTGAACTTAGTTTCTTGATTGATCAAGTGGTATTGGTGTTAATATCTTTTATCACTGAAGGTATAAAGATTAAATGAAAGTGTGAATGGACCCCTCAGAATCTCAGCAAGCTCTTAGTTGTGTTGAATTTTGTTGTTAAAGGCAGCATCCCATAATTACACAGAGAATCAGTGTTGGAGCCCATCATACCTAACTGATTCTATGTGAGCCACCCTGAGCTGTAGTTACCCTTTCTGTAAAAAGGAAAGTAGTGTTTGGCATGCAGTAGTCACGGTGTAAACTGTTCTGACCTCCTTATCAGGATCAAGTTGGCTGTTTGTTTTCTTCTTCATCTAACTTTGGCCTTCCGTTTTCTGTTATTATGAGTGTTAAATGTCCATTTTCCCCTGGTGATAGTGGCCTGCACATTTGGCCATTGTTAAGATTTTAGATGGGCAGGCTGTTGCAAACCCATTTAGTAGCCATTAATCATTTAAAACAATAATAATACCATCCAAAAGATTGAGTTTCCATTTTCCATATATTACCTTTGACCATAAGTGTATTTATTTCCTAGGATGGTGGCAGTGTTTCCAAAAATGTAAATGATCAGGGAAAAAATTCAGAATTAAAAAATGCTAAAAATCCAAAATAATGAGCAAATAGGATAGAAATAAGATTTTACATTGAGAGAGAATTCCGGGCTGCATAGGCAAAAAACAGAATTCTCTTTACCAGGACTTCAACTGATTTCCAAACTTGGGGTTGTCTTTCTTCCATGTCTGTTACGTCTTTATTCCAAAGGCACCTGAAACATTTTTCACAGATGGCTGTTTTATGGAAATTTTCTGTAACATTCTTTAATTTTTCCTTCCTTTATTAAAATTATGAAATATTTCACATTTCTAGACTATCACAGATACCACCCAGATTTAACTATTGTTAATAGTTTGCTTTGTTTGAGATTTTTAAAATTTTCTGAAGCTTAAAATTCACTGCCCTGCTTTATAGGCATCAGTGAATGTACATTTTGGGGTCGACTGCATTATACTCAGGGGCAATGAAGCATCGAAATGAATTTTTAAGGCCAAATTGGCATTCTGGCTGTTCATATCTATTTCTTTTTATGACTATTATTAAACTTATATCAATTATAGAATTCAGTTAAGTTACATATAATCATATTGTTGAATGTCAAAAAAAATTCAGCAGGTTACTTGAATCCCCACTTTATGATTTACTAACTTTGTGATTGCTAACCTCTGAGCCTCCTTTGGCACTTGTGAGTGTTGCAGTAAGGAGATTTTAAGCTTTAGAAAATGGAATATTCCAACAAAATTTGGCACCATATAGGCAATTGGACTGTGAACCGTTTTAACATTAGGACCGACTCTCTCCTTTTAAGCCAGTGTTTTCTAGTTGTCCCCTCATAGCTTGATGCTCTTGGCATTCCTAATAAAAGGGAAGAAAAATGGTGGTCTCCACCTCCTCTCTTCTTACCTCGCTGAAGTCAGGCCTTGCCATCCGTGGAGTTGGTATGATCCATTTTTGCTGTGATCCTGCTGATGGTGCTGCAAGTTTAGCTTCTTCCATCTCTCTCCTGGATTTAGTAATTTTTAGTCATAGAAATGATACAGCTGCATTCATATTCATCCTCATCTGGTTTGCCAGAGGAAGCAGTGTTTGATTTTTCTTTCTTTTTTTTTTTTTTAAATGAAGAAATCTTGTATGTTTTAAATTCTACCCATGATGGGAGGTGTATGTTTTATATACCACATCAAGGTCAAAGTATTAAGACTTTTATTCCTCTTTTATTTGGTAAGAAGACAAAACAGAAAAGCCCTGTAGTAGCATCTTGACCTTGTTAGGTGGCTGGGGCTTTTCTCACTGATCCTTTGCCTTCACCTTCTTTCTTCCTTGGATGTGCGTCTACAGACAGAGGTTACATCTTCCTTAGCCTAGTGAATTCACTGGAACTTCTATGCTAAATTCTTCACCCTCCTTTTATATAAGATACAGGTTCAATTTTTGGAAAAAGAATTCTAGGTTATGGAGTCTTTTTTATTTGCAAAAATTCATCTTCTGTTAGAAACATTGGTTTATTTTTGTTTGCCAGAGACCTAATTCTTCCTCTTTCCTTATGGACTCACTGTTGGTAGTCAGTGGTCTTATCTTTCTTTCCCTCACTGCATGGGAATGAATGGCCAAGGCCTGGGATTGCTCCCTGACATCATTTCCCCAAGAGGGATTTATTTTATGAGTCATTTGGAGCTAATGATTTCAAAAACAAAACAAGACAATATGTAATTTTTTAAAATAAAGCTTTTATTTATGTATAACATGTAGAAAAAATATGTGCATTACGTGTGTACAATTTGATGAATGTTCTCAAATATACCCATCTAACCAGCACCCATATTAAGAAACCGATTATTATTCCAGAAGCCCCTACACCTCCTTCAACTCAGTGCCTCTTCCCAGACATAACCACTGTCCTGATCTCTAACACTGTAGATTAGTTTGATCTGTCTTTGAACATTATATAAATGTCGTCATACAGTGTGTTCTACTGTGTCTTGCGCTTGATTTACTAGACACTGTTTGTGAGAATGGTTCTTGTGTGTAGCAGTAGTTCATTCTTTCTCATTTCTGTGTAATTATCCCATTACATTTTAGTTTCCTATTGCTGTTGTAACAAATTATCACAAATTTATTGGCTTAAAACAACACAAATTAATTCTTTTATAGTTCTGGAGGTCAGAAGTCCAAAATCACTGGGCTAAAACCAAGGTATTGGCAGGGCTCATTCCTTTTGTAGCCTCTCAGGGGAGAATCCGTTTCCTTGTCTTTTCTGGCGTTGGTGGCTGCCTGTGTTCCTTGGCATGCGACCTCTTTCTCCATCCTCGAAGCACTTCACTCCAATATCTGCTTTTTCATATCACTTTCTCTTCTTCTGTCATCAAATCTATCTGCTTCCTCCTTATAAAGACGCTTGTGGTTATATTTAGGGCCTGCCTGGATAATCCAGGATAATCCCCCATCTCAAGATTCTTAATTTAATCGTATCTTCAAAGTCCCTTTTGCTGTGTAAGGTAATATTCACAGGTTTAGGAGATTAGGATGTGGAAATGTTGGGGAGCGGGGGACACATTTTTTAGCCTACCAAATAAAGGGAAGGAAAAATACTGGTCTCCAGTAAATGAGGAGACTATCATTTACTTACCCATTCTACTGTCGATGGATTTTCAGTTTGGAGCTATTATGAATCATGCTGCCATGAGTATTCTTGTGCATGTGACTATTATACACATTCTCACATGTGCATATACACACTTCTTTTGTGTGTGTCTATGTAGGAACCATTCAGTTCAGCCTTAGAACATAATGCCAAACAGTTTTCCAAAGTCGTCGTACCAACTTGTGCCCCAGCTAGTGTGCATAAGGGTGCCAGATGTCTTTTATGAAAAATAGAGCATAGTCTGGCAGTTTTGTTCCAGAATTAAGCCCATTGGTAGCCCCCACTTTAGACCCTTTGTATATAATCCAGGATTTTCCAAAGTGTATTTTTGTGAACAGGAATTCCAAGAGATGATGTAGGAGAAAAAGCGGCTTTTATTAAATGAATTAGGGAAATACTGGATCCTGCTGGGAGATTCAGACTGCAGATAACACATCAAAGGTTATAAGCCTTTTAGCTTTACCTTTGTTCGCCTATGTCTCTCAATTGGATTTAACTTTGACTTAGTTTCCCTCTTGCGATATCTAAAAGGAATAGAATTCCAAGGAATACCCTTTGAAAATTGTGAAATAAACTATAATTCAGGATGTTCTTTGCTGAAAAAGTAATGAGAAATTATTTTCTTTTTAGAAGAAAACACTAGTATGTCTTTGAGTATTATCTCCATAATGTAAGACCTATTTATAGAGAGTTAAACTATCAAAAATAGGTTGAATTTGCTTTTATTTAGTTTTCTTTTACTGAGGCCTGTACTTCTGGGAAAATCGATTTGCAATACTGTAATATTTTGCACCAAGGATCCCAATATGAAAAATAATTTCTACTGAGAACAGTGTTGGTGGGATTTATCAAAAAATGTTTGTCTCAATGTCTTTTTTTTTCCTTTATCTAAGTATTTCCACACAGTCCCCTACCCCTACCTACCTTTTTTTACTTCTCTAAGCTAGCATGTAACAGAGAACTCTGCTTATTCTTTCTTTAGGTTTCTGGGTAGTTTTTTTTTTTTTTTAATTCTTATTTGTGTCATTGATGGCTCTACTTGTACCATCACAAAGGTCAAGATCCTTCCTCTGGGACACACAGCCCAGCCAGTAGCTGCCCAGCTCTCCTGCCCAAGCAGCCCTGTGCCTTTCCTGGGTCGCGCATTCATCTGCTGGTGATGGTCTGGGGAGGAGAGGCTGAGACTGATGGGACCATGGAATATGAGCAGGAGAAGCACTGAGAGTGGCTGAAACTTAGCCTGGAAGTTGTTATAGCCAGCGTGTGTATACCCCTGAACATTCTCTCCATAATCACTTCATCCTTCCGCCTTGGGACATATTGAGTATTAAGTTAGACATGATGTAGATACATTCCTCAAATATTTTACACTATGAAGTTTGGAATTGCTTATGCTCTTCCATTTCCTTTGAATTTCTTCATCAATTGAATCAAGATCTTCACGAGAACTTTTTTTTTGTTTTATTTTTTCCATTAGTCATTGCATACTTTTTATAATCATGGAAGAAATGGCTGCCTTGTGGGTATGTTGTGATGCTTTTATTAGTAGACTGGTTGTCAGCATTTGTCTCTTCCCACAGTGGCTGGTGAGACCAGTGGAGAATTAGAACTGAGGTTCTAATCTGAGTTTGGTGATCTTAGTTTTAGATTTAGAAATGGGGCCTGGACCAGATGTTACTTAAGTTACTTTTTCCTTAATGGTCTAGTTCTCTGTGATGATGGTAATTGTAGTAGCTGAAATTTATTTCCATGTGCCTGATAAACTTTTATAAATGCCTTCTAGATAGCAACTCATTTAATCATTATTATAATCCCACAAGGAAGAAATTTATGTATTTCCATTTTACAGGTAGGAAAAGTTGAGGCACAGAGCTTTAAGATCACTCAGCTGGGAAGTGAAGGAGCCAGCATTCACAGGCAGGCTGACCCCAAGTCTCTGTTCTTTATCTTCCTGCTAGACTGCTCTCTGGCTACTCAGCTGACTCATGCCAATTGCCCTTTGTTATAGTCTCCAGTCTTTTTCAACTACTCGGTGTGCGTGAAGATGCGTGAATCGGGTGCATTGCTGGTTGCAGATGGGTGTGTCCCTGGTGGCCTGGGAGACTCCCTGAGCTGCCAGTCCCTGCCTGTGCACCAGGCACAGGTGGGATGATTGGAATCGTCCACCAGATTTTGGTATTTTCTCCTTAGAGAACACAAGTGGAGTTCTCTGACTTTAAAAATCCAGGAACTGAGAAAAATGGGACCTCCTCATTTGAGAAGATAGCATTACCTCTCTCTCGTTGTGCCAGTGTCTGGCTCAGTCCTGGATTAATCCTGTAGCACACTGTTGAGAGTCTTTGTCTCCTCTCTCGTTCTGGATCTTGTGCTTGTCCTTGGCATTCCCTTCTGCTGGCAAATCCTATTGCTCCACTGCAAGCGAATATTCAGATACAATGCCCAGAACTTTCTGCCATTGCTCCTTCTGCTGCTGCTGCTCTTTGCCTTTTTTAAAAATCTCACTTTTTAAATGGCGCACTTTCCTGACCACACACTGAGTGGGAGCCTCTGCACATACGTGGTCACTGGAGGTGCATGCTTGTCTATCTCCTGTACTTTGTGGTGGGGGTTCTACCTGTGTCTCTGCTGTGCTTGTTTTGTCTTCTGCTCCACTAGAAGGTTAGCTTCTCTAGTCTACATTCTCTCCTTCCGCTGGTGTTTGAATCTGTTTCCTGCATCTAAGGACAGACCTTTATCACACTGGTCCTCAGAGTCAACAAACGTGGGTGTATGTTACCCGGGGGAACATGACTTTCTAAGAGGTACGGGCCATGAAGATGTATAAGGAAACTGTTTTCAGATCTTTAGTTTCTCTGTATACTCTTTCCCCAAATGGATCTGCCCAGAATCACACCTGTACTAATGAGTTGCCTGATTTTAACTCTCCCAAATCTTATCATGGTGTATTAATGACAGGAAGTGACCCCAAATCCCCAGGGTGCCAGACAAAGGGACAATGACAGTATCGGTAATGTTGAGAATGGGAATGAATCCGATGTCTTAGAGATTAATCCTTTTGCAAATCAAGTGTCTTCCAATTTTTTTAAACAAAATTGAAGATGACCCTAAACAGTTTGTCAAAGAATGGTGATTATCATTTAAGTTTGTTTAATTATCTATGATTTTTTTGAGCATAAATCTCAGGGGTTGGAAGAATTAATTGCTGTAATAACACTTCTTTCATTCCCATCAATTTATTTACATGAACAAGGTTTTTACTTTATATTTCTAATACCAAAAAATGGAATAGAATTGCTATTGAAACATTTCGTATTCCAGCAATAAAAAAAAAAGCCTTTATGATACTCGAACCAATGGGAAAGAAAAAAATCCCATCCATCTAGTTGAGAAATGCATTTCCAATAAAAATTTGCTTTTATGCTTGGTTTAATTTTTAATTACTATAAAATTGTACATTTGTTTTGTCAAGTCACATTCTACTAATAGTTTTATTGATAATTTAATCCAGGTGAAATTTTTAACAATTAGAACCTAGAACCATTTGGTCATAGGAAATAAGTAAAGTTTAATTTTTATAACTTTGCAGAATAAATATCAGTGTGATCAATAAAAATCTTTAAAGCATAAAGGTATTACATTTGTATAAAATTCTGTGAGAAATGGAATGGAAATACAAGTTTAAGGAGAAAAGGAACTGTAAAAAACATGAGTGAGAAAGGAAAGGTGGTGGGTCATGTATTTTTTATGTGGACAATGGATATCAAATCACTGTGGTATTTAAATAACAATGGATACATTCAAAAGCTTGAATAAAAGCAGTTACATTTCAAAATGTCAGTATTTACAAAATGCCAGAAATTAGATACCATTCCACTGTTTAAAGATAGGATGACCTATTTTAGCTGTTAAATTTAAATTGTGTTGGGGTATATATAATATATGAAAGTTCTCTGGGTGAATTTGGAAGCAAAAATGTTTTGTAGCCAACTTATCCAGGGCATTGACCTGGGCAAGTAGGGCTTATGACATCCCTTGTTCTGCTTTCCTGGCCATCACCTTGACCACATTAACAGGGTAGTGGAGTCCCATGACCAGAACTGATACCTCCTTTGTCAGTTATGCCTGTCCCTTCTGTTTTGACTCAATTCCCAGTAAGTCACTGTCGATTCACCAAACACCTGGCTGCTAGTGTGCTAAGCGTGGATCTCACAGATGAGTACAGAATTTTCCTGCAAGCTCATTCTGTGGGGGAAGACTGGCCATTCTGATCTCAGGTAATGAAGAGGAAGCTGGACAGAAGCAATGGTTTCCATGGTGAAGAGGAGGATTTCCTGGAGGAGTCCTGGAGGGTGGAGACCCAGGATTGGCCTAGGACTATTTACTGGGTGAGGGAGGAGGCTACTCTGTTCTCTGGTTTGGAGAATGGAGAGGAAGGATTCATTTCTGGTAAAAATGCTGCTATTAACATAGAAAGCCAACATTCTTCCACTGGGGGGAAGGGGAGATGCCTACTTCTGTGATCTTTTAAACATTTCTTCTGTAAATAATTTTCCTTAGACGAAGGCCAAAGTGGATATTTTAAATATTATAAACAGTATCTATTCCCAGATCCACAAAGAAAAGGCTCCTTTGGCACTTTTAGTTTTGACTGTTTTCTAGCAAATTGTGGGTGGGTAGCAGCATATCTAGTGCTTTAATTTTGACATCTGATCACACCCAGTGCAAGCTCAGCCAAGCAGTCTCTTGGGATTACAAAGGGCATGGAGTTAAATTTCCCAAGTTGGAAAAAGGCTTTTAGAAATGAATTTCTCTCTCCACTGTGAGTGACTTTGCTACTATTTCCCTGGGGAGGTTGCTAGACATTTAATAGATCTCCATGTTAGGAAAATAAATTCTTCCTAGAATTTTAGCCTAAGGTGTTTTCCCCCCTTGGCCCCGGTTTTGTATTGTGGAGGCTGCATCTGATCCCCTTTATGTTCATATTTATAAAACGTTTTTAGATGACTAGCTCTTCCTGTTATCATTCGGATAGTCCCAGGTATTAGTTGTCTTAGTCATTCCCAGTTAGGCATAGATAGTCCTGCTAAACTGCCTGAGGGAAGGAAGGAGGCCGTGGGATCCCTGGGTCCAAGTCCGGTTCCCACTGCCTCCCCACATCTGCTAACCTTCCTCCATCCCTGAACTCTCGCTGGGACAGGAGGGGACTGCATTTCAGCTGTGACAATGTTTTGTTGCTCTTGGCCATTGCACAGCAGTTCACATCCTGTGTGCTTTAAAAAAAAATGTCCTGCTTTCAAAGACCCTTTTCAGAGTCCATGGGGTGAGATGCACAGAAACAGACTATGTATATTTAAAACCAGTGTTTTGTTAGCTTTGCTAAGGAAATAAAGCATAAGCAAAATGAAAGGGGCTATATTTGAAGGAATCATTTTTTGAAAGCACCCTTTAAAACTTGTCTTCAAGTACAAGGTACTGAACTATTATGTCGTTTTGCTCATTAAATCGGACACATAGCCTCTTCTGCATGCTGTATTTTGTTAGTTTAGTAGAGGCCTTTTTCAGTGAAGGCTCTTATGGTATCTGAAGCTGGGACTACTTCAAGCACTCAGCAGAGGCCGACGAAAGAGAGTGGGTGTGGCCGGGTCAGTGTGTGGAGGTGTGAACCTCAGCCCCCCCATCACCTGTCGCTGTCATGGTACAAACAAGGCTGTTGGGTCTCCCAGGTGGCCCTCTTCAGAGAAGGGGCCTGAGGGCTTGGTGGACAGCCTTGAAAATATTTATTACAGGGTTGTGTGTGTTTGAAAATCATAAAACTGAGTTGTTTAAAAAAAATACCACTATTCGAGTTTTTCACCGATTCCTAATCTCCCCAAGTTTATCTGGACGTGTCCTGTCTCTGCGATGCTTGGCTGTCGTCCTCGTATCCTCTTCCTCATTCGTATCCTGCGTTGGAGGTCTCTTTCCCTTGTGGTTGCTCTCTATGCTGTTTAGCGTCTCTTCTGTGCCTCTTGCTTGAGTTCCAGGCTAGTTCTTCAGTACAGTTTGCACTTTTGGAGTGACCTGGTGTCATTCTTAGTAATGCCTTTGCATGTCCATGTGCTTAACTGTCTACACTGGTCTTCTTTTGGTCCTCAACACCAAGTAGAGTTATATACTAGCATTAACTAAGAAACATCCGATTTCCGAAATTCTCTAGAGGAGAAGCAGCGGATCTTTCAAATGCAGAATGTGTTTGGGAATGATTTTCCTTTTGGAGGATAAGAATCCACCTGCAGTAGACAGCGGGAGGCTGCCTTGCTCTAGGGCCAACCACTCCCAAGAAGGCACCACCTTGGCTACTTTTGCTCGATTTTTAAAAGCTTTCTCAAACCTAAGGGTTATGAGAAAGTGTGTAACTAATTCTTTTTGGAGGAACTATAAATTAATTTGATTCCTAGTGAGTTGTCTTCCCAGTGGGAAATCTCGGTGAAATAAAGCTGGGAAAGAGAAATATGAGTTTTCAAAGTTTCTTCCTTAAGTTGAAAAATTTCCCTTTTGTAAACTCTCAGCTGGGTAAACATTAAGAATAAATGTTTAATGGGTTATGCATTGTCCTACATTGTTTACAAAATGAGACGACGTATTTTTGTCCCATTGTTCAGCATTTTACAGATTTACTTTTCTTAATTCATTGAAATCTGGGCAAACACCAAGATCTACATTGTTAAAACAAAATGTAATTAAACCAGACTTTTTTTTCCTTAAAGTATTTGTGTTTTGTATTATATTTCAGAAAGATTTATAATTAACTCATCTGAATTTACACTCAAATTTTCAGGCAAGTTGCCTGTGTCATTGGTCCATTGCCCCCTTTGAAGACAGGGAGGAGTTACCTTTATAGAGAGTAAATATCAGTGGTAGGAACAGATAGTCCTGTTTAAATGTAATAATAGTAATACTAATATAGCAGCTAACATTTATTGAGCACTTATGTTTCTGAAGTTAGTGGGAAGGCCTTTGGTAGTTCATTGTGAAATAGAATCCCAGTTGATTAGTGATAGATACTGTTTAATGTGTGTGAGTTGACTAAAATTTTTATGAGGAATGAATGATTTAAATTTTTTTTTCAAATGAGGTTTTGGCATCTTATGATATCATAGTATAGCTGTATACGATTTGACATTTGTGTCAGAATTTTTAACATATGTGTATAAATAAGGTTAGATTTATACTGTACTATTTTTTTTGAAGCTTTGGTACCAAGGTTATGCTGACTTTTATAAAATGAAATGGGAAGCTTTTCTTGATTTTTCTATACTATGTAACATTTTCAATTTCACAAAAAGTCTGTTTTTTAAAGGTTGATAGTGTTCCTCTGTAAATCATTGTCAACATTGTCTGTTTCTATAGAGTTATTGAATTGTTCAGAGTTTACCTCTTCAGTCAATTTTGATAATTTATATTTCCTTAGGAATCATCTCTTTCACCCAATGTTTTATAACTTTCAGCATAAATTGTATATCTTCCCTTATACTTGTATTAAATCTCCTTTGTCTCTTTGGCTATATCCATTTTCTTATTTCCGATGCAGGGTAATTGTATTTTCTCTCCTTCTTGATGAGCTTTGCAAGAGGTTTGTATATTTTATTGATCTTTTCAAAGAACCAGCTGTTCTACTGTTTATATTCTAATCCTTTAATTTCTGCTTTTATCTTTTCAACGATTCCTTTTGTCTCCCTGAGGTTTATTTGGTAGGGATTGTTTTTTCAGCTTGTCGAGAGAAATAATTTAATATTTCATCTTCTTGTTTAGTAATTTTTAAGGTGACTTTTTCACCTTTTTTGCTTTTTGTGAAGGTGACTTTTTCTCATTTTCTTTCTCCTCAAACTTTAAACATCTCTCCTTCCGTCTTCACTCTTAGCTGATGAACTGGATTCCTGCACTGGTGAGAAAATCGAAGCTGCCAGGAGAGACTCCCCAACCTCATTTCCCTGCTACCAGCATCCCTACTCCCATCCTCTGTCTTCCTGCTTGTCGTCCTAGGTAACTATTCATGCTCCTACCTGGAGGCAGTCCCTTCATGTGTTCCCCTGTCCTGTCTCCTCTTGCCTAGTTAAAAGAAACCTCCCACCAGTTCTCCCCACCTCTCATGTCATGCGGATCCTGGATCATACATGTCTGCTCACAAGTCTGCTGTTACAGCTCCTTCTTCCATTGACCTTCTCTCGCCCTCCCTTTACCGCCAGATGCTTACAATTTCATTGCCCTGTACAGTCAAATTCAGAGTAGAAATAACTTCACTCTCTCAAATTCATCTTCTCCCACTCTTGAACCCGATCTGTAAGCTTTCATCCTCGTACTCCATAGAGACTACTCGAGTCAAGGTTTCCAGTGACCGACCTCCACTTGTCATTGAACTACAATGGTCAGTTCTCAGACCTCATCTTACATGACATAGTTAGTGCTCACTCTCTTGTCATGTGTGGTCCTCACTTGGTCTCCAGGACACCTCACACTCATGGTTTTCTTCCTGCCTCACTGGTTGTTTCTTCTCACTCTCCTTTGCTGGCTCTTCGTTTTCTCCCTGGCCTCTTAATGTCAGAGTATCAGAAGGTGGTCTCAGTCCTCCTTTCAGGTCTGTTTTTACCCTATCCTTTGTGATCTTATCCAGTACGATGGCTACCACCTGTATAGTCAAGGCCCCCAAATTCATACCTCTAGCCCTGACCTGTCTCCCAAACTCTAGACAAGCATATCCAGTTGCCTACTAAATATCTCTACTTGAATGCCTAATAGATATCTCCATCTTAATGCATTCCGAATGGAACTTCTCATCTGCCTTCCTATCTTGTTCTACTGAACTTCTCCATCCCAGTAAATACCTGCTTCATCTTCCCCAGGCTACGTTGAAATCATCCTTCACTGTTTATTCTCCTATACTCCATACCCAAGCCACTGGACAGCTCTCAGCTTACCCTCAAGTATATCCAGAATCTGGTCCCTTCTCACCTTCTGTTCTGCTACTGCCCTGGTCCACATCATAGTCATCTCTCATTGCAAGTACTGTGTGGTCTCCAGAGTGGTCTCCCTGCTTCCATCACTGCTCCCAGCTCCCATGGTCTGTGCTCGCCGTAGCAGCCGGAGTGAACTTCTCCAAGTGTCAGCCAGATCAGTCTTCTGCTCAAAGCTCCACAGTTGCTTGCTGTTGCACTCAGAATAAAAGCCAAAATCCTCACACATGACTTGGTCCCTGATTCTCCTCAGACCTTCCCAATTCCTACTTTTCCCTCCCTCTGTCCATTCCAACCATGTGGCTTCCTTGTTTGTTGCACATGCCAGACATGCTGTTGCCTCATGGCTGTTTCGAGCCTCTATCTGGAAATTCTTCGTTCAGTTATCCGGGAGGCTAACTCCCTCAGCCCCTTTAAATCTTCACCAAATGTCATCTTCTCCATGGGGCTTACAGTGACCACCCTATGAAGCTGCAGACCTTCTCTCAACTCCCAACCCCATTTACCTGGCTTTAGTTTTCCTTTTTTACATAGTATTTTTAATTGTCTATCAAATTATGTATTTATTTATTGTCTGCCTCATTAAAATTGTAAATTCCAAGAGGGCAGGGATATTTGTCTCTGCTTTTCACTAAGCTGTCCCAAGTACATAGAACAGTGCCTGGCACATTGAGGAAACTTAATGAATATTTGTCAAATAAATGAATGAATTAAGGCTATGATTTTGCTGTGAGAAATATTAGCTACAGCTCATAAAATTTTATGTCCAGCATCCTCATTGTGCTTAGTTTCTAACTAGTTTTTTGGGATTTGTAATCTGAGTGGAGGGAGATGACTGGTTAGAGAGGTGATCACAGTTGCACAGTGATTGGGAGGGGGTGGTATCTGGGGAGAGAGGCCCTCCTTGCTTCCCATCAGAGTCTGAGGTGTAGAATGGGACAGCTGCCAAATATTGAACAGGATGTGTCTGCATCAGGGTAGTGGTAGAATCATGAAGCAGCTTCCCACCATTTTAAATAAAACCTATTAATGAAGTGAAATGAGGGTATGTTATGAGCAGAAGCAAGGATATATTTCTGCCTTTTCATCACAGTGGGATAATTTGTGTTTTCAGCAGCCCTGGTTTTTGGAAGTAATATCAATATTTTCTAATTCTTTTTTTTTGTTGTTTTGAGACAGTGTCTCACTCTGTTGCCCGGGCTAGAGTGCCATGGCATCAGCCTAGCTCACAGCAACCTCAAACTCCTGAGCTCAAGCGATCCTTCTGCCTCACCCTCCCGAGTAGCTGGGACTACAGGCATGCGCCACCATGCCCGGCCAATTTTTTCTATATATTTTTAGTTGTCCAATTAATTTCTTTCTATTTTTAGTAGAGACGGGGTCTCGCTCTTGCTCAGGCTGGTTTTGAACTCCTGAGCTCAAACAATCCGGCCGCCTCGGCCTCCCAGAGTGCTAGGATTACAGGCATGAGCCACCACACCCGGCCTAATATTTTCTAATTCTTTAGGGGCACTTTAGTAAGTGATTGGGAGAAACAACACTAGGAACTTAGATGGGGATGCCATTTTTAATCAGAAATCTGTTATTTTGAGATGTAAGTTCTTGGAAGCTCTTGTCCAATGTTAGTTGACCTTCTCTCATTCTAAAAGATTCTTATTTCTGTTGATTATTCAGTTGATTCTTCTTCAACGCAATGAGATCTATTTTAAATTCTTGACTCTTACTCTCCCATTAAGCCTGATTTATTAAATGTCATGAGAAGCAGCTACAATCGCTAAAGGAAGGTTTAGCTATGGAACTGCTGACTTGGCCCTTTCACAGGACTTCCTTCTAGAATTTTTTAATAATGGGATTAAACCTTATTGATAAG
>CAUYSK010011037.1:0-71719 GCA_963575035.1 Avahi laniger
GGTAAGTAGGCTGTACCCAGGAGAAACAAAGAATAGAAAGTGGGCTGCCATGTCATTATATGAACAGCAGTGTGGGAGAAAGCATGTTAAGGGCATGGTGGAAGGAACATGATCTTACCTAAATTTTATGGACTATTGTTAGATTATGAAGTTGGGTATAAAAATAAAGTATTTACCTGGACAGAGAAAAAAAGTAATCATTTACTATACACACTTTAAATTTATTTTGTTAAAAATTGAACCTCTATGTTTTCCACCTAAAACTTGTTTCCCCTTTTCTGTTCTTTAATTCATTGTAGGATGCTACTTTCTACTTAGTTTTCCAAATAGAAACTTGGGGATTCTATTCAGCATTTCCTCTCTCCCATACCTCATGACTAAGAAGATATATATATATATATATGAGACACACACACACACATATTTACATATATCCTCTTTGTTGAATTCTTAGTAGTTGCAACTGGCAGGTAGAGTCAGGGGCTATTCCTGCAGAAGAGAATCCAAAATAAGTGAAGCTAGAGAGTTGCTGAGTTGGAAACTAGGAGATATTTGATTGAACAGAAGTGATGACAAAAAAAAACTATGTCATGAGAAGTAGAAATATTCCCAGAAAGTAAGAGTAGAGTTATTGTAGCCATTTGGTTTTAGCATGTATGTTTGAATTTTCGATTCTATTCAGTAGTAGCCCTGTGCTGAGTTGGGGAACTGGGAAGATGCAGGACTCATTACATATTCCCCCAGATCAGTAGTGTCGGCAGTCTTTCAGTTGGTGATGGGGAGATTAGGAAGGCCTTATAGTTCAACTCAGCTGGACTAAACTTTAGACAGCCTTCTTCCTGACCTAGGCACCCGGCCTCTCTTTCATTAGAACATTTACTTTAGAAAATTTTCTACTGTAAATTTATTCTCTACCCCCTTTGAGATATAAATCTTCTCCCACCCTATCGCCAGTTTTATTGCTGAGTAATGTCTTGCTCAAAAACTCAGAGCTACCTTTTTGAAATGTAATCATGGAAGAGCTCCCCTGTCTCCTGGTAACTGTGGCAGAGTAGGAGCCTAAGTTTGATGGGCATCAAATTAGCAAACACAGACGGCCTAATCACACAGACCAACCTCCTTCCCAAAGTCCTCCAATATTTTCTACTATTAATAGCTCATACCAAAAGGCAATAGACTAATTCTAGAGTGAAGGAAAGGAAGTAAAACCAGGGATTAGACCAATCAACTTCCAGTCCCCAACTTGGAGGACAAGTAGATGATCAACTGAATAAATAAGGGAATATGAAGGAGGGACACACAGACTGATATCATGACATGGGCCAAACACATGCCAGCTGAGAAACTGCTTTTATAAACAATGTGCATTGGCCATTTGGCTGGAGTAAGGATTGTCTCTGACAGTGGAGAAAATGTACCTGATAAAGTTGACACATCTGCAAATGTAAATGAGGCAGTGTGGTTGCTCAACCTGGCTAAACTAAAAGTCATCATCTTTTCAGCAAGCTCTGCTCCTTCTCTTGGGTGTGAGGTCATTTATGGGCATTGCTGTCTGCGCAGCTGCCCAAATACCTGCAGGTATCCTGATGTTTCCTTCTTCCTTCTCTCCCACCTCATGACTCCTTCTCCTTCCCCAGTACTGCCTCAGAGTAAGGCCAGGAGCAGATAATCAGAATCCTTCTCCTTTGACTGCACTTCTTGAACTAAGAAACACATGGATGAAAAGGAATTTATAAGTTTGCCTACATGTTAATCATCCACTTCTTGCCCAAAAGTAACGGGTCTACTTCTCCCCTTCCGTCTTACTTTCTTTGTGGCTCTGGAAAGCAGAGCAGGAATTTGAGCTTATAGGGAACTATGCATGCAGGCTGTGGATATAGTAATTTACATATATCGTATTTATTCCTCCAGACATCCTATAAAGAAAAAATTATGTCATGTTTCAAAGGGAAGAAATTCAAACTCATAGGAATTAAACGACTTGTTAGAGGTCACAGAGATTGTCGGAAGCTGAATCAGTATCTAAAACCAGGTACTCCGGGCTCTAACGCCAGTGCATTTTCCAAGAACCTGTGCTGCAACACTTTTTCCAGGGTAATTTCCTTTTCTAATACATGCAGGATTTTTTTTTTCTCTACCTCTTTTCCTTGCCTCCCCAGCGATACCTGGGTTCATTAGGATGCTGCACCTTTAGCTGCAGGTGACTCGTTAGGCATTTGAGTTCCATGCATTTGTCAGCAATTCAGGTTAACTTGCTCTTTCTAGTAAAATCCTTTCTAGCAAAATTCTTTCTCTTGAGAAAATTCAATAAAAGCTGAAAGGCGGAGGAGCAAGATTAGAAAGGTTGAAAAAGGAAACCAGATAACTAAGGAAGAACAGTCCCAACAAGCCCATATTTCTCTCTCATCAGAGAGTTTCTGAAAGGGCCAGACTGGCAGAAATGAAAAGGAAAATCCTTTTTTATTAAGCTCACCTGTGTAGCATTAGCTCTTCAGAGGTGTTTATGAAAACATTCACACAGTAAAACGTGCCTCTATAGACTCACTTTTTATTGAATTTCTTCAGCTCTCCATCAAATTTTAAAATCCCTGCCTATTACTTCATCTCTACATAAATCATACCCCATGTCCATTAGATTCTAGCTTAGGTGCAATTCTCTCCAGCTCCTGGTAATTTGATACAGAACTGTGTATTGCACTGAAAAGGCACCTACAACCTGGGCTTCAAAATCACCTGGGATGCACGGCAATTGTCTTGTTTCATTTCTTGGAGGAGAAATGCAATAGAATTTAGAGGGAAAGTTTAAAAAAGTCACTGACAATTTTATTATCACAGACCCTCAATCATTCATGTGCTGATGACCCGTCCTCTGACTTAAACACCATCTTGACCCCGCAGCTGTCAGTACTCGGAGCCTTCCCCAGGGTTCTGTGTTGTTGATCTTCCACACCCTCAGGGAAGGGGAGCCAGGTAATCTCAGAGGTTGGGTGGTGGATCGTTATCACAGTGAGTGAAGGATCGAATGTAGTGGCTGAAAGGAGGCACCACTGTGTATTTCAGAAGCCAAGAGTTGAAGACACTCCTGGATTTTACTTCAAAGGACTAAATCAGATTTTGTCCTGAAAGGCTTTGATGGTACACAGTGGTCTGCTAGTCTTCAAAGTTTTACAAATTAAAAAATGCTAGAGTATTCCTCTCTCAGACCTACCGTTTTCCAATGCTACCTTATTCATTTATTCATTAGTCATTCATTTATTTAATCAGTCAGCCATTCAATCAGTTAGTCAACCACCAACAGTAGCACAACAAAAAACAACTGAGCATCAACAATATGCCAGGGGAATGTAGGTGCTGGGAAATTACGGTGAACAAAATAGACATGGTTCATGTTCTTGTGTACTTATATTCGGGTGAAGAATGCATCTAGAAAAAAGGCTTGACATACATAAATTTAACATGTGAACATTATACAGAAAGTCATTGGTAAGGCAAACATGATTAGAAAAAACTTTCAAAGCTTTTAAGTTAAAAAACATGGTACATTTCCCTTTTGGGGGGTATACTTGAAGTCCCCTATGAGTGGGATTAGATACTGGTATATGGATTTATTTCCACCAAATGCGTCCATCAAGACAAGAACATCAATATATTGTTGCAGATGTCTATCAGTATCTGAATAGTGAACTGACACAATAATTGATACCATTGTTGAGCCATGAGAGAGAAGAGCTGGCCTTGTGGCTAAAGTTGGGTAAATCATAATACACATCAAATATTCATTTTCTTCCCTCTTGGGAAAGGCTTCCTGGAAGTTATGTGTTCCTCCTTTTCTGAATATTCAGTTCTATTTCAGTCATTGGTTCTAGTAGTGGAAAAGATCATAAATCCCTTCAAGACAAGAGTCGCTCACACTCCATAATCACTTTGATATACAGAAGTTCTTTCCGGTGGGAATGAGTTTCTCCTCTGCTCATCATAACCCTCCTTCTGCTTTATTCATGTTTCTGTTTCCAGTTTCTCCGATCACTGCAGTCCTCCCTGCCACCTCCACCTGTGCTGTCTCATCTGGGACAGTCAGTCTGTGTCCTGGACTCTGGGATTGACAAAGAGGTTGTCCACTGCTCCTCCACTGTCCCAGACTGTGGCCTTTCCTGCTCCTTTCCAGCTACTCATCAGGGAATCCTTTTACAGAAAGCTGAATTTTCAAAGGACCCTGAAGCAGAAGCCCACTCTGACTCTCACAATCCTCACCACAAAAATGATAAGATGGCTACTCATCCTGGGAGAATCACTCCACACTCAGAAGTGATTTAGTGGAATGCCTCCCAACAGAAAAGACATGAGCCACAACACTGAAGCACCTCAGCAATGTATCTTCACAAAAAAGTGGTTATTGAGCTTAAAACACAAGATTTAGAGAAATACACTTTGCCAAGTGGGCATAAGATCTGCCCAGACAAGTAATGGGTTGAGCCTGAAAGCCATGAGCAACTTGGTCAACACAGGGGAACTTTAGACTTAAACACTTCCAGAGGACTTAGGAGAATATTCTCTCAAAATCACTATGTCTTAGTCTGTCTTGTGCCGCTGTAACTGAATATCATAGACCATGTAATTTATGAAAAATCAGAAATTTAATTTATCACAGTTCTGAAGGTTGAGAAGAACAACATTGAGGTGTTGTCATCTGATGAGGGCCTTCTTACTGAGTCTTTGCAAGGGCAAGAAGGGAACTAAAGCCATATCCTCATGTGACAGAAAAGCAAAAAGAGAGAGAACTCATTCCACAAGCCCTTTTTGTAGTAGCATTAATCCACCCATGAGAATAGAGCCTTCGTGACCTAAACACTTCCTATTAGGGACTACTCTAAACACTGTTACTTTGGGGACTAAATTTCTAACACATGAATTTTGGGGGACACTTTCACATTATGACTCTATGATCACCAAGGGAATTAAAAGGCAGCACCATTTGTTGAGTACTGCTTCAGAATGAAATTACTATCCCCTTATACGATAGACTTCACTAACTCAGGAGGGACCAAGGAATTAAGACATTTACTCAAGCAGCCAAGTGAAAAGCCCAGGATTCAAATTTAAGCTGTGTCTTACCCCCAAACCTGTGCTGTTTACCTATTCACATGATTCCTCCCTGTCTTTATTTAGCACCTAGTATGTCTGAGGACCTAACAGTTAGCCACTACTTTACATAAAACATCCCATTTACATTTTAATTTCATTCCAAAATTTAAAAAAAATATGCAGAAAGTATGAATATCCCCCATTGTCTAGGTAGAACAAATAAAGTTCAAAGTGTTCAACAAATGTGTCCTGGCCACAGCATTAGTAGATGGCAGAACTAATACGAACTTATCTCATGGTGTCATATAAAGAATTAAGTGAGATAGCACATGCAAAACACATTTTGTTAGCTTAGACATATAGTAGGAATGCAATAATTGTCTGCTGTTATTATAGCATTTATGCCCACTTAAGCTACTTAGATTAATCTATTCTTCTGAAATGATTTTCTCATGTATTCTGCCCGGATAGTCCTTTCTCTTCCTCTTTAGGCTCAACCTGTGGCACCTCCAGCCTTAAACTGTGGTTTGTTCAATGTTGTATGAACATCTCCCTTTGTAGTATGTAGCACCGAACAGTGATAAGGACATGGGCTTTGGGCTCAGATATTTCTGGATGATTATCCTGATTCCATTCACAAGCTGTCTGGTCTTTGGAAAAGCCTTGGACTTCTCTGGGCCACAGCAAATGTAAAACAGGAAATCATACATATTCCACAACATTGTTGAGTTTTAAATCCCAAAGTGCCTACCCAAACTTGGTGCACAGGAGGCAGTTGATACATATTAGTTCTGCTCTCAGTCTCATTCTTATTCGGATATCATAGTCAGAGACAAAAAAGCAATTTAGTAGCCGTTGGAACCACTGGTGATTTTTTTCTCTTTTGACATCCAAATTATGTTTATTTAAAAATAGAAATTCCTGTATTCTGGTGTCTTAACATAAAGAGTATAAAAATGAGAATTATATACACATCCACAAGAATTACAAGGCTTTGAAAAATTGCTTGTGTAAAAGCTTTGTGAGTTGTTGTTCAGCCAAAAAAAACAAAAATTGAAAATTATCTTGAGAGTGTCAGAGTTGTAATGGGGGATTTTTGTTCAATATAGTGCCATTTGCTAGAAAGTTTTTTTCTCAGGAGGATAAGCCAGCTGTGCAAAGACCTAATTCAGGTTTTAACTCTTTTAATGTTAACTTAGACCATCTGAGATCATTTGCTGCCACATTTCCAGGTTTTCCAGTGAGGAGAGCAACTTCTCCCATTTTGGGGAAATGTTTTCCACACCTCACTTTGGAATTTTCATCTGGACTACAAGCCAAGTGCAAGTACATTGATTGGTCATGCTAAGCACTCAGACAAGCACTAGAAAATTTATTGTTTTTTGTCTCCTCGTCTATGTTCAGAGGAAATGACTTCCATGTGGTTTAACCTGAGTGAGAATGTTACGTATACTAAGTATTCTTTCTGGACATTAAGCTTGGAAAGAAGTCATGAACATAATGTATTCCAATATGCAGGTAACTATAGCTTAAAAAAAAAAAACATTACTTCTTGTCAATTACAAACAAAAATCACTTTGGCACCTACCGAATTGGATTTTCATAGAACTGGGCTTCAAAGATGGAAAGAGTAATGAAGTAGGTCTGGGATGAGGGCTGGAGATCCTGGGTGTATGAATACATACTTGATCCTCATTTTGGAGCTTTATGTTTTAATTTTGATAAAGTTTAATTTATTCTTTTTAAAAATATGATTCAAGCATTTTGCATTCTATCAAAGACATATTGACAAATCTCAAGAACACAAAGACTTTCTTCCTTTATTTTTTTAGGAGTTTACATTGATCTATGATTTTCAGTTTTCTTTCTGAGTATATGGTCTGAGATTATTATTCCCTGTCTCTGAAAGTTTGCCTTAGCCAGGGGACTGGCAGAGCTCTATAAATTATGAATTGAACCTTTAAATTGCATTCACCATGTCTCCTTCCATTTATGGTTGTGACCTCAAAGTGTGTATCCAACTGGAGTCTCTGATAATGGGTACATGAATAACTGCAGTGGGAAGCATCCCTCAACGAGCTGGATTGACATGAAATCTAAACAAGAACAAGACTTTGCTGGGATAAGCCACAGAAATTTTAGTTAACCGCAGCATAACTTAAATATCCTGAATGATGCAGGCAACATCCACTTTGACTTTTCTTTTCATTTTATTTTTCACCAAAGAGGCTGGTTTTAACTATTCTTTTATGTTTTCCGAGAGACCCAAAGGAGCTTGGAAGCAATCTGGTCATGTAAGTAAATGATTTATAACTCCCTTTTGGCCCTAAGCAAGGATTTGCCCTGTACCATTCATCTCTCAAGATATAATTGGACTTAAAATTAAATCCGTATTACCTTCCAATTCATTGAGAGGAAACCGGTGGTTTTGACTTAAACAGCAGTTTCCAGCAAGGTATCTATTAGGAGGTGGTGAAAAATTGTTGCAGTCTTTTATACTGAGAAACAGCATGGGGAAAGAACTGTTTTTCTAATGGTACCCTACTGAGCCTGAGTTCCTGAGGACAAATTTCATGATTCGGAATAAATAGTAGGCTGGGCTCTGTGGCCATCCACACTTTAGCCCAAGCTGCTTTGTATGAATGTATTGTGTTTATTGTATTTCACCATAAGATTTTGTTTGTAAAATTCTTTCATTGCTTATATGAAGCCCCTCCAAAAGCCAAGAAAAAGGAGGTGAGTTTCAGGAATGAGAAAATAAATCTAGATCAGAGCAGAGTTCCAATGGACCCTGACAATCAGAGGAGTCATGAAGGATAGGGATGCCCCTTGTCTCTGTTTTAAGCTCGTCCTGATCTATATCCTGAATTCAGGAATAAGATCAAAGTGGAATCCACTAGGAGTCGAATAACTGGCTTTGGCTGCTCTAGAGTTTGGAAATCAAGATGTAGACTCCTTGCTACTCAAAGCATGGGCTGTAGATTTGCCTTCTGGAGAACCTACTAACAGGAATGAAGTTCAGAGTGCAAAAGAGTAACAGCTATAAAAGGAAAAGTAGGGGCTGTGAAGCTTGGGGGAGCCTTCATAGTGCACGCATGTCAAAGTCTCCATCAACTAAATGGGAGTCCAGGGAAAAGGTGATCTGTACCCTGGAGTTTCATTTTGGGTGGAAATGGCCAGACCCTTGGCCCAATTCCATGCTCCGTCATTGACTGCAGGTGCCATGACTTCATGTTGATAGTTGAAGTGGACCATGAAGGAGCTAATGCTGGAGGCTACTAGTTGATGCATTCCTCAGAGATGGGTAGTGAGTCCTTTCTTGGAAAGGGTTCTGAGGAGCACACTTCAGAGTCTGCCACGGGGGACCAGCAGCTTTAACATCAGCTGGGAGCTTGTTAGAAATGGAAAATCTTGTGCCCTGCTGGAGACCTCCTGCATCGGCATCTGTAGTTTAACATGATATCCAGGTAAATTGTTTTGCACTTTAGGGTTTGAGAAGCACAGAATTTATCTAAAGAATAAAAGGAGAAAGATAAGTTCTATGGCTGATCAAGGTGAGTCGGAGTTCCTTGAAGTCATTTCAGAGACTTGATCAAAGAATTGTTTGCCAATTTCAGAACACATGAGAATCATTGCAAGAGCTGGCTTAAAATTTAATCCCTAGACCTCAAAACCAAATATACCAAGTTGGTACATCTGGAGTGGACCCAGAACTCTCCATTTCAACAAATTCCCAGGTGATTATGAAGTAACTAATATTTTTTTTTAATCTCTTGACAAACATTGATCTTACAATCGTAATTCCCAGGTGATTATGAAGTAACTAATATTTTTTTTTTAATCTTTTGACAAACAATGATCTTACAATCGTAATTCCATACTTTTCCTTGCCACATATCAATAGCTGTGAGGCTTGAAACAAATTAATTGCAATTTTTGTGTGTGTGTTCCTCAATATTCTCAAGTGTAAAAATAGTCCCAAATGGTTGTGGTGAGGATTAAAAGATAAAACATTCACTTTTATATTGTTAAAGAAGAAAACAAAGCTAAAATCAAAACTGAGTTGATTTATTTTTCAGTTCAGGGATTGAGGGTCACCCAAGATGTGAGTTTCAAATTTCCAGAGATGGAAGCAGAGAACTAAATATAGAAGCAAAGGAGGGAGTGAATTTCGTATCGGGAACTATTCCAGGAGTAAAGTTCTGATTGGTTAAGAATGGAGGATTGTCAAGTATCCCTTAGGAATGCCCGTCATTCTAAGTCACAAAAGTGTAGGCATGCTTTACAAAGGGGTCCAGAAAATTTCGACTCTTTGTAGGACTCAGAGTCTTGTGGAGACACTTTCAGATGCACAATCTTGATCGTGATGATTTTTTCTTGTGACAGTCTTTTTTTAAAATTCTACAGAACATTTATTTTGTGTCAGACCTGATGCCAGGTAGCAGGAGTGCCATAGGAACAGTAGAGCCCCTTCACTCATGAGCTCCCAGTGTGGAAGTGAAGGATAGAGGTAGGCACAGGCTGCTTGTTCTAGGAGAGTGAAAGCAAGTCACTGGAGGCGTTGCTGAGAGCTGAGGTAAATAGAACAGCATCTGAAGCAGATTCTTGGCCTTGAAAGATGGCTCAGACTCTTTTTAGCTAAGTGACATGGGCAAGTGACTTTGTTCTCATTTTCCAGATGAGAATAATGGCTAGCCTATCTCGTAGGTCTTTTTATGAATATTACAGAAGCAAATTTAGGTGAATCACTTTGAATGGTTCCTGGCATATGGTAAACACGTGAGAAAGAGTTGTCATGATAACAAACATCCTTTCATTCAGTGAAATATAACTCAACCATTGCACGTTACACCTCAAGGATAGACCTGGTTAAGATAATGCATTTGTGTAATGCTAATGAAACATAGAAAAAGTCTAAATACAAAATTGCAAATATCAGATTCTCAGAAAGTATTAACTATTATTATTACTTAAATCAGACTTGGGACGTTGTCTCTGACAGGTGTCTAATGGGTGTTCCATAAATTCCAGTTCCCTTTCTTTGATTTTAAGCATTTCATTTTTCTGGGCATCCACGCTTTGCATATAATGGCCAAGGGACATTAAACAGCTTTTGTTCCATCGTATACCTTATGCTGCTTCCTCCTTCTATGACTCTGGTCGTGATACTCAGTCTCAGTGCTTCCCAGGCTTCCTTATCAGTGGAGTAATGCCACCTGGCCATTAAGAGTCAGTGAAAGCAACCTCCAGCAAACCTGTAGGTAGCCCTCCTTCGAGGTTCTTGCAGCGCTTGAGAACTTTTACTTTGTAACACTCATGCCAGTATTGTAATGAATTCTCTCTGACAGTTTGTGTCCACCCATAGACCACAATCTCTCCAGGAGCAGAACTACAGTTTTGTCATTTTCACAGGCCTCGGGATTGGCATTGGACTGGCATATAGTAGTTTCTCACTAAATGCTGAATAGATGTATACCTCTTACTTCAAAGAAGGATGACCCTCACTCTTTCAAGCTTATCTCCTTCAGTTATATATTTTCCCAAGCCAATATTTTCAGCCTAGATTGCTATCCTCTTTCTCATTTTCCTTTTTCATTTCAAAACTCAACACTTCCTTAGAAATCTGATCCACAGCCTGTCTCCCTATAGAGACAGACCTTGAAGATAATCAGAGATTGCTTAAAATCTAGCTTTAGCCTATTCTTGCTAAGTATTAATAGCCTTGAGCAAGGATTCTCAATATCTTTCTCTTCCTTCAGTTTTCCTAAATGAGAAAACAATAAGAAAATAAAAAAAAGGAAAATAAAAGAAAAAAAAGAAAAGATACATCTATATCATGTAAAGAATATAAATGTTTAAATTTAAATATATATTTTAACATAAATATGTAAAAGTGTAAAAATATCAATAAGAGATGTCTAACACAGATTAAGTACTCACATAACAACTGCAACACTACTAAAATGATTAATCTAATTCTGAATTTCCATAGCAATGGCACAGCACTGTTCTTTCTTGTTATCTCCGTGTGTGTATTTCTCTGCATAGGTCACAATTACCTCAGATTTAACTTATCTAAAACTAGTCATCATCATTCTCCCAAACCAGCTTCTTTCAACTAACTAATGTCATAATCACTTTTCCTGCTATTCAGACTAACAACTGAGACTTGTTAGTATGCCTTACTCTTTCTTGGTTAGGGTTCTTAGTTGGTAACAGAATGTACCCTAGAAATTTTATGTGGGAGGGATGTATTAAGGGACACTGACATAAGAGTGTGGGGGAAAGTCTGTAGGAATTGTCTTCCCTGAGGGAGGAGGAATAGTTTATCACTGTGATCATTTAGAATTACTGACATATGATGATAATAAAAAGCAGACTGACTTCTGAATAATTTCATTATTGATTTTAAATTCTCTGCAAATAATGGACGTCCTTATTGCCTGAGCCTGGGGCAAACTGTTTCTGCCACTCCACCTATGCTGTGCTGCTGCTAAAGGATATTTGGCAGTTCACAAAATATCTGAGATAGGCTTAAGGATATATTTAACCTCTGCTTCCAGAAACAATGTCCACCACAATCTGGTTTTTAAAAGTAGTATCTTTGTTAAAACCCCAATAGAAAGTTCCTCTGCTATATTGGACAATTGAGCAATGCCACCCACCACCTCTAATCCTAGAGACCCTCTGTGTCATGTTATATTATATATGCTACCACGTCAAAGGAATCAATTGCTGAGTCTATATCCTCACAAAGCTTCCTTCCAAATCAAAGTCTCATGGAGAAGACTAAGCTGACACAACCTACAGCTCAAGCCTGCACCACTAGTAGCATGTGAAGCTTATAAATCCAATGTGCAGGATGGGCGCTGTGGCTCACACCTGTAATTCTAGCACTCTGGGAGCCCGAGGCAGGTGGATCATTTGAGCTGAGAAATTCAAGACCATCCTGAGCAAGAGCGAAATGCCGTCTCTACTGGGAAAAAAAAAAAATAGAAAGAAATTAGCTGGACAACTAAAAATATATAGAAAAAATTAGCTGGGCATGGTGGTGCATGCCTATAGTCCCAGATACTCGGGAGGCTGAGACAGTAGGATCGCTTGAGCCCAGGAGTTTGAGGTTGCTGCGAGCTAGGCTGATGCCACAGCACTCTAGCTCGGGCAACAGAGTGAGACTCTGTTTCCAAAAAAAAAGAGAAATGCAATGTGCACAGCACATACATATACACTCACACACACACATAGAGGAAGTTCTTGCTTGGCATAACAATGTATTAACTGAAACTTGTACATACAAGAACTGTGTCTAGGTCATCATGTTTCACAGGTCCCTGGTCACTGCATGGAACTGCGAAAATCAAAAATACGACTCAAATATACATTAGTTTCCATTAACAGCACCCTGCAAGAGTGAGGACTGCCTACATGTATGTACAGATTGGGAGGGTGGTATTCACAAGGTCTGGCACTACCAAAACAAGGAAAAGAATGCATAACATTTAGAATATCTATCAATGATGAATTTCTACAAAATCCTCCCAACCATCTTCCAATTATTTGTGACATTCTGTCAATTCTACCTCCAACGTATCCCTCCCTTTCTAGCCTCCTCCCAGGGACACAGGTCAGGTCTTCATCACCCATATCAAGAGAAGACAGAAAGTTCCTGCATTCTCTTCTTGCCTCCAGTCCCTGCCTCCCTGCTTCCAGAGTAAATTTTCTAAACCATGATTTTGATCATGCCATACTCTCAGCGAGATAATTCTATCTCCTCTTCATTATCTGTGTGACAGTGTCTACATTAGCAAGATTTTGGTTGCCACATGGTATTAGTTTAAGCATATCTTCCTTAATCCAAAAAACGAGGGGTGTTCATTGTGAGGACTGTTGAGTAGCTCGCTAAACAAAAATAATTGTTGAATAACTAAGCACCGAATAATGGAAAATAGTATAGCCCTTAGAAAAAGCTATTATAGATGGCCTTTGAGTCTGCTTTTTTCTATCAATTAGTTCTTATGCTTTCTCTGTTCTTCCTTTAGTCTGTCTTACTAAAGGCTTGCTTCTTCCTCAGAACAAGTAGACCAGATCCACAGGAACACTTGGGGTACAGCTCCAGGAGCAGAGAGAAGGGCCTGTTTTCCTTCTTTCTTTAATTACACCAACAAATATACCAGGAAATATAACATCAAACTCACATAGCACTTTATAAGTGCTGTTTTATATTTTTTAACCTCTTTACTCATTTTTTTAAAAAATTTTAATTGACATAATAATTATACATATATGTTAGATACAAAGAGATGCATATATACAATGTGTAATAATCAAATCAGGGTAATAGGTATATCCCTCGCCTCAAACATTTATCATTTCTTTGTGTTGGGAACGTTTACACTCTTTTAACTTTTTGAAAATTTACAATAAATTATTATTATTATTATTTTTTGAGACAAAGTCTTGCTCTGTTGCCTGGGCTAGAGTGCCGTGGCGTCCGCCTTGCTCACAGCAACCTCAAACTCCTGGGCTCAAGTGATCCTTCTGCCTCAGCCTCCCAAGTAGCTGGGACTACCGGCATGTGCCACCATGCCCGGCTAATTTTTTCTATATATATTTTTAGTTGTCTAGATCATTTCTTTCTATTTTTTTAGTAGAGACGGGGTCTCGCTCTTGCTCAGGCTGGTCTCGAACTCCTGATCTTGTGTGATCCACCCACCTCGGCCTCCCAGAGTGCTAGGATTACAGGCGTGAGCCACCGCGCCCGGCCGAAAATTTACAATAAATTATTGTTAGCTATATTTACCCTACAGTGCTATAAAGCACTGAAGCTTATTTCTCCTGTCTAGCTGTAATTGTATCTGTTAGCCAACCTCTTCCTATCCTGCCCTCCGCCCTACCCCTCCCAGCCTCAAATGACCACAATTCTACTCTCTAATTCTATGAGCTCAACATACATCAGTTCTCACATATTAGTGAGAATATGTGGTAATTATCTTTCTGTGCCTGACTCTCACTTAACACAATGGCCTCCTGGCTCATCCATGGTGCTATGAATGACAGGATTTTATGCATTTTTAAGACCAAATAGTATTCCATTGTGTACATATATACCACATTGTCTTTATCCATTCATCTGTTAATGGCCATTTAGGTTGATTCTATATCTTAGCTATTGTGAATTGTTCTGCAATAAACATAGGAATGTATCTATCTCTTCAATATACTGATGTCCTTTCCTTTGTATAATATGCAGTAGTGTGACTGCTGGATCATATGGTAGTTCTATTTTTAGTTTAAGAACACTCCGTACTGTTTTTCACAATGGCTTTACTAATTTACAACCCTGCAATCAGTGTATGAGAGTTCCCTTTTCTCTACACCCATTCCAGCGTTTGTTATTTTTTTGTCTTTTTGATAATAGCCATTCTAACTGGGGTGAGATGGTATCTTATTGTGGTTTTAATTTTCATTTTCCTGATTATTAGTGATGTTGAGCATTTTTAATACAACTAATGATCATTTGTATGTCTTCTTTTGAAACATGTCTATTTAGATAATTTGCCCAGTTTTTAATCTAATTATTTATTTTTTGTTGTTAAGTCATTTGAGTTCCTTGCATATTCTAGATACTAGTCCCTTATTGGATGAATAGTTTATAGATATTTTCTATCATTCTACAAATGTCTTCTCATTCTGTTCATTGTTTTCCTGATAAATAAGCTTCTTGGTTTGGTATAGTCCTATTTATTTATTTTTGGTTTTGTTGCCTATGGTTTTGAAGTCTTACTCACAAAATCTTTACCTAAACCAAAGTTCTGGAGTGTTTCCCCTATGTTTGAGTTGATTAGTTTTATAGTTTTAGGTCTTATATATAATTTTTTAATCCATCATGAGTTTATTTTAATATATAGTGATATAGTAGTCTCGGTTCTTTTTTCTGCATATAAATATCCAGTTATCCTGCACTATTTATTGAAGACAGTGCTGTTTCCTCAATGTATTTTCTTGGCTCCTTTGTTGAAAATCAGTTGGTTGTAAGCACATGGATTTATTTCTGTGTCCTTTATTTTGTTCCATTGGTCTATGAGTCTGTTTTTATCCCAATATCATTCTGCTTTGGTAACTATAGCTTTGTATTATATTTTGGAATGATGTCTCTAGCTTTGCTCTTCTTGCTCAGGATTGCTTTGGCTATTCAGGGTCATTTGTGGCATGATATGAATTTGAGAAATGTTTTGTCCATTTCTGTGAAGAATGTCATTGGTATTTTGAAAGAGATTATATTAAATCTATAGATTGCTTTGGGTAGTTTGGTCATTTTAATAATATTAATTCTTCCAATCCGTGATTATGAGATATCTATTCATTTTTAATGTCCTCTTAAATTTCTATTATTATTGTTTTGTGAGCTTTATTGTATAGATTTTTCACCTGCTTGGTTAAATTTATTCCTAGGGATTTTTTTTTTTTTTTGGCAGTTCTTGTAAATGAGATTGCTTTCTTGAATTTTTTGTTCAGCTACTTTATTATTGGTGTATAGAAATGCCATTAATTTTTATGTTGATTTTCATTCTGGAACTTTACTAAATTTGTTTATCAATTCTAAGGGATTTTTAGTAGGGTTATTAGTTATCTACATGTAAGATTATGTCATCTTCAATCAGCGACAACTTGACTTACTTTTTCAATTTGGATGACTTTTATTTTTTCTCTTGCCACATTGCTCTAGCCAGGACTTCCAGTACTGTGTTAAATAAAAGTTGTGAAAGTGGACATGCATATCTTTTTCCAGTTCTTAGAGGAAAAACTATCATCCCTTCCAAATTCAGTATGATGTTACCTGTGGTTTTGTCATACATGGCCTTTATTATGTTGGGATATTTTTCTTCTCTACCTAATTTATAGAGTTTTTATCATGAATGGATACTGAATTTTATTAAATGCTTTTTCTGTGTCTATTAAGATAATAGTATGGTTTTTGTCCTTCATTCTATTGATGTGGTGTATCACATTTATTGATTCTCACTGGTTGAACCATCCTTGCATAGCTGGGATACAACCCACCTGATCGTGGTGTATTATCTTTTTGATGTGGTGCTGAATTTGACTTGCTTGTATTTTGTTGAGGATTTTTGCATCTAATTTTATCAGGGATAAAGTTTTTCTTTCTTTCTTTCATTTCTTTCTTGATTGCTTGCTTGTTTTCTTGCTTTCTTTTTTTTTTTTTCCTGGTTTTGTTATCATGAGAATGCTCACTTTGTAGAATGAATTAGGGAGAATTTCTTCTTCTTCAATTTGTTGGAATAGTTTGAGAAGAATTGGCATTTGTTCCTTAAAAGTTTGATAGAATTCAGCAGTAAAGTCATATAGTTTGGGGCTTTTCTTTACTGAGAAACTTTACTGACTCAATCTTTTTACTTATTAGTCTGGTCAGGTTTTCTATTTTTTCTTAGTTCAATTATATGTATCCAGGAATTTATTAATTTCCTCTAGGTTTTTCAATTTGTTGACACACAGTTGTTTTTAATATTTTCTAATGATCCTTTCTATTTCTATGGCATCATTTATGTAATGTCTCCTTTTGTCACTTCTGATTTTATTTATTGACTCCTCTTTTTTTTTTCTTAGTTTAGCTAAAGTCTTGATGATTTTGTTATATTTTCAAAAAAAAAACACAACTTTTTTGCCTTTTATTTAGTATTGTCTCTATTTGGTTTTATTCTGCCCTGATTTTATTATTTCTTTTCTTCTATTAATTTTGGGTTTGGTTTCTTGCTGCTTTTATAGTTCCTTGGGGTACACTTTTATGTAGTTTATTTGAAATCTTTCTACTTTTACGGTGCATACATTTGTGGGTATAAACTTCCATATTAGAACTGCTTATGTTGTACCCTATAGGATTTGCTATGTTGTGCTTCTATTACATGTGTTTCAAGAGTTTTACAAACATTTTTCTTAATTTCTTCATAGACCCATTGGCCATTCAAGAGCATCATGTTTAATTTCCATGTACTTTTACAATTTCCAAAATTCTTTGTGTTATTGATTTCTAGTTTTATTTACCTGAGAAGATACTTGATATGACTTCAATATTTTCAAATTTGTTGAGACTTTTTTTCTGGCCTAATGTATAGTTTATGCTGGAGAATGTTCCATGTGCTTATGAGGAGAATATGTGTTCCTTAGCTGTTGTATGAAATGTTCTGTGAATGTCTTAGTTCATTTGGTCTATCATGCAGTTTAAATCTGATGTTTCTTTGCTAATTTTCTTTGTAGATGATGTATTAAATGCTGAAAGTAGTGTGTTGAAGTCTCAGAGTATTATAGTATTGTGTTGTGTCTCTCTCTCTAGCTCTAATAATATTTGCTTTTTATATCTAGGTGTTTCAATGTTGAGTGCGTATATGTATATAAATGTATAATTGTTATATACTCTTGCTAAATTTATCACTTTATCATTATATAATAATGTTTTCTGTCCCTTTATATATTTTTTCACTTAGAGTCTATTTGTCTCATATAAATAAGCTACTCCAGCATGCTTTTTATTTCCATTTGTGTGGAATATCATGTTTTATCCCTTCACTTTTAGTCTATGTGTATCTTTAAAGGTGAAGTGAGTTTCTTATGGCAGAATATTGTTGGGTCTTGTTTTTGTTGTTGTTGTTGTTAATCCATTCAGCCAGTCTATATCTTTTAATTAGAGATTTTAAACCATTTATATTCAAAATTGTTACTAATATGTGAAAAGATAATCCTGTCATTTTGTTAACTGACTTCCAATTATTTTGTATATCTTTTATTCTTTTCTTCCTTTCTACTTTTTCTTATTTATAATTTGGTGGTTATCTGTAGTGATAATGTTTGATTTCATTCTCTTTCTCATTCATATATCAGCTCTATCATGAATTTTATACTTTTGTGTGTTTTCATGATGTTATACATCATACTTTCAATTTGAGATGTAGGATTAACTTAAGCATTTCTTGTTGGTCCTATCTGGTGGTGAGGAATCTCCTCAGTTTTTGCTTATCTTGGAAAGACTTTATTTCCCTTTCATTTCTGAAGGATAGTTTTGCTGAATATAGAAGTCTTGGATAGCAGGATTTTTCTTTCAGTAATTTGAATATAATATCGTATTCTTTCCTGGCTTATAATGTTTCTGCTGAGAAATCTGCTATTAGTCTGATGTTAATTCGCTTCTATGTTACTTGCCACTTTTTTCATGCTGTTGTTTGAATTTTCTTTGTTTTTGAATTTTGGCAGTTTAACTCTAGTGTGCCATTTAGAGGGCCTTTTGGGGTTGAATCTTTGAGCTACCTGTATTTCCATGTCTATATTTTTCCCGTGACTTGGGAAATGTGCAGCTATTATTTTATTAAATAGGTTTCCTATGCTTCTTTTCACCTCTTCTACTTTTGGAACTCTCAAAATAAGAATAATTGTGTGATTAATGGTGTCCCAAATGTCACCTAGACTTTCTTCATTTTTTCAACTTTTTTGTTTTTCTGTTTATTTTTATTTATTTAATTATTTATGTTTTTAGGACTGATTGGGTTATTGTCAAAGACCTATCTTTAAGTTTAGAAATTCTTTATTCTCCTTGATTCACTCTATTATTGAAGCTTTCATTTACATTTTTTAATTTTATTTATTGAACTCTTCAGTTCTAAGATTTGTGTTTGGTTCTTTTTTATGATGTCTATCACTTTGTTGATTTTTTTCATTCAGATCATAAATTATTTTTCTGATCTCTTTATAGTGTTTATCTGTATCTGTGTTCTCTTGTATCTCCCTGAGTTTCCTTGAGAGAGTTTTTTTGAATTCCTTTTTAGGCATTTCATATATTTCCTTTTCTCTGAAATTTGTTACCAGAGAATTATTGTATAATTTTAGAGGTGTCATGTTTTCTTGTTTTTCATGTTTCTTATGTCTCTATTTTTATATCCACACATCTAGTGTAATAGTCACTTCTTTCAATTTTATGCAATAGCTTTTGTAGGGAAACATTTTTCTTGTGGATATATCTATAGTGTCGGTTGTGTAGGCTGTTTTGGCTTTGGTTCTGGGTGTAGACAGTATTGTAGTCTTCATATAATTTCTTAGGCTATAATCAACATCAGGGGTGTCTGAGAGTTCCTCAGTGGCTTAGGCTGTGGTTGGTTGTGGAGGCCATGAGATGGTTTCACTGGGGATGAGGACACCAGGTGGGCTAGTGCTCCAGTTTCTGGGGTGGCCTGCACAAGTGCAGGCAGCAGTGGTGTCAGTAGGTCCTGGGTGGGATGGACCTCAGCTATGTTTACTCATTTAATTTTTAATTCAATTTTAGAAGACAGATACTATTTTCCTCATTTTACCAGTAAGGAAATTGAGATATATAGGGATTAAATGGCATGCTCAAATTGCTAACGATTGGGCTCTTTTGTTCCTAACCACCATTATTTGTTTTTAACTACCTCAGTATATTATTCCTCAAGGATATTATTTGCCATATTTGGCATATGCAATCCTGCAGCCTTAATCAATCACAGGTATAATGACTACGATTTTGTGAAGAAAATGCTAGCTCTCGTTTAGCCCGTGTGTGGGACATCTATAAGAAAACAATTCTTAAAAAAGGGAATTATTTCTGGATGAAAAGGAAATTCCTGGGCCAATACTAGAAAGCATCCATTGTAAATTCCTCACAATTAATGTACACTGTAAGGTCCTAAACTATTTCTTCTCTCTCATTTTTTTCCACCTCTCCTTCATGTACTCTTTGTTCCAGCCTCCTTACACATTCAAGCCACTGGAACTGACTGGGCACAAGGCCCTCCTCTTTCCCAGAATGCTATTATCTCACCTTTCTGCCTGAAAGATCTCTTCCCTCTTCTTCTTTAACAACATTAACTGACCATTGGCTATGGCTGCCTGAGTGGACTAAGCAGGCTTATATCACATTCTTATAGCACATTGCATACCTTATCCCAGGGCACCGCAATTGTCTAATTCTTCTACTGGACTATGTTTTTCTGTTGATACTTACTCACTTCTGTACCCTCCAACCATTTAACAATATAAGATGGGTGACTAAAGGGATACAGAAAGGACTCAAATTGAATAGTAGCTGCTCATTAAAACTCTTTTTAATCATTCACTTATTTTTCACTTTTCAAGAATGCTAGAAAGATAGTTATTATGTATATACTAGGTTCTCTACCACTGTGTAAACTTTACCTAAATTAGATAGTTTTACTGAATCTTCTCTATAATCAACTACTTACATATGGGAAAAATAAAACTCATAGAAACTAAAAAAATTGTCTAAATACATATACTCTGTAGGTCACTAATCTACAATTAAATCCAGGTCTGTTAAACTCCAAAATAATTTCTTTCCATAGTACTGCATTTATATGAGAAGAACCACAGGACACTCTAAAGAAAGGTGATATTTAAGGACTGAAAATCTGTCAAAAATTCTCTCAGCATGTCCAACATGACCACCTACATTAGCAAGAAATTATATCAATTAACCAATTGGTAACCAAGAAACCACATAGAAAACCTATTAACTGGGAGATCAAATCACAAAGGAAGCCCTGGTATTTCCAGAAATGTTGCTATTGATTAACTGATTAATGAATAATCAGCCTGGACTTAGAAATATATAATCTATATATGTGAATATGAAGTCACCATGTTTCAAATGATAATGCTATCAAACCACTCAAAATTCTGAGGTGCGACTGGGACACAATAATCCTTAGCTGCAGTCCCGAACACTGGTGGCACATTTGGTAACTGAAAAATCACTTGCTCCTAGGGCTGATTTTTTTCTCTCGTTTTTTACTTATTTGGGTGCCTGTCTCTTCCTGGTTTCAAATAGACTCTAATGTCTTTTTATTTTTCCTCCATTATATGTCTGCAGTAGAAGAATGCATCCCACAAGGTATAAGCTGCTAAATGAATCTGCTGTTAACAGCTCAAAATCTGGATGGGCATTGTTTTATATAGTTATTTATTTATTTATTGCTAAGAAATGTAAGTGTTTGCTGTGCTGCAAGGAGTGGGAGTCCAGGTGTAAAAATAAGAAAGTCTACTTCTAAAATTGCTGTGATAGAAATTTTTCAAAGTTTAATAGACATGCAAGCATAACTAGTGAAATTCAAGAAAAAAAAAATCCATGAATCAACTCAAGCAGAAAACATCTGGTTGCAACAACTTTCATCCTTTAATAGAAAATCTTACTAAGCCTCAATCAACAAGACTTAAGACTCACACAAAGGAGGGGCATTCCATGCTCAGAGATGAAGCCAAAAAGGCAAGCTGTATCTATACTTTTTCACATGGGCAATTCTGTGAGATGTGGATGAGAGTCAGTAAGTGGAGGGGCTGGTTATCTAATAGATTTTATATCAGGGTTGACCAGTACACGTGTGGGCGCTGTAGAGATTATTGTGACAGCAGCATGTGGAAAGGACCTCTGCTCAGTAAGTTTGAAGTCCGGGAGATTGAATAGATGGTGATATAGGTCAGAGTTCTTAGATGAAAAATTATCTGGTAAATTTAAGCAGGAAATAGATTATTATTATTAAAGGATACTAAAGTATCTGACACATTTATGGAAGCTTCAAAGAATTAGACTTCAGTTCTGCTGTCAGAAACAAAGTTATCTGTGGACCCCTAAACTCTCATCCAAGTTTGCCAGGACTATCTCCAGTTTTAAAACTGAGAATCCCATGTCCTAAGAACTCTCTCAATACTGGGAAAACACAGAGGGCTGGCCACTCTTCCTTCATGGCAGAACTGGGCTCGGGAAATCACCACTTCCCAGGTAAGTGGACACAGACATTGCAGTTTGCACCATCTTGGATACCGAACACAGGATCTTCCACCAAAACCACAAATAACCATTCTTCTAGGAAGCGGTTGAGACCGCTGCTATTATTGTCATCAGTCTGGCAGGATTCCTGCTTTCTGGTGTTCCTATCTCCTGATCAAGTGGGTGTCCCTAATTGGTAGATCCTGGGACTTACCAGTAAGGGAAGATGAGGAAAAACTTATCAGGAACTTTCAATTTAAAAGTAAGAGGATTCTGTAAACACAAAAAGGGGGATTCAAATGTTGGATTGTCCCCAAATAATGACAACTCTTAACTCCAGTGGCTCCTGCTATGGACTCAGTGAGAAATGGTGAAAGCTGAACTAAGGCTTGGAAAGAATGCAAATAGTTTGAGAAACAGGTGGACCCGTTAGTATCAGATAAATACATACAGTCAAGAGAAACGAATCAATTGTCACTCCAAGATTTCTAGATTAAGTAGCTGGATAGATTTTGTTGCACCCTGCTAAAATCAAGAAGTTAGGAGAACAGTAATGAGGTTAGTTTCCATTGAGTTCGAGATGCTTCTGGGACATTCAGGTGGCTGAAGCTAGCAGAAGTGCTAAATTATCCCCAGTTCACAGGTGGGGAAACCGCGTCTTAAACACGGTGTTTAATGTGGTCAAGGTATTCGAATAAAGGTGGAAACAGTGTATGAACCTAAATATGATTCCAAGTACTTGCTTTTTCCAGTGCTTCTCACTGCTAGAATATTAACACAAAAGACTTGATCACCTGCATTTGGTGGCATAAATGTGTATTTATGATTTCAGGAGAGGAGAGAGGAAGATAAAGTACTTAATAATTGTCCTGGAAGTGACAATTCTTTATGGTAACCATCTAGAAAAAAATTCAAACTGAAATATTGTTTTTGTTTTGCAGATGATGAAAGCGAGGCTCTGAGAAATTAATTTGCTCCCCATTACCTGGTTGGTAAACTGAAGTAGAAGAACTTTTCTTATTCTTTTTAAGTATTGAGAGCTTATGCCTTATAGTGGCAGTTTTGAAATTGTGGACCCTGGACCAAAAGCATCAGCATCACCTGGGGATTTATTAGAAATGTAAATTGTCTGGCCCTACCCCCATCCCACCGAATCAGAAACTTTGGGAGCTGTGCCAGCAATCTTTTCAACAACTCTCCAAGTCATTCTGATGCATGCTCAAGTTTGAGACCACTAGCTTATTATATTTTCCCAGATATGGGGACAATTAAAAATATTTTTCTTCCATTTTTAGATGAAATGAATATTTTTAAATGAGATATCATTTATAAATCCCATAGCAGAGTGCCAGGTATATATTAGATTCTAAATTACTCTAATTGAAATATGATGAACCTAGTAATTCAAATAGCAAACCAAACTTCACCAAAGGCATTTTAATATTCTTAAACTGAAAACAAAAAACTTTAGTTTGAATTTATAATAAATTGATGTGTTTCGATTCTTAATTTTTTAAATAAATTTTATGGCTTCCAGTAATTTAGAAGTGTTGCTTTACTAAGACTATTTTTCTTTAGGATTTCTTAGCGAATCTGTATATAACAACAATAAGGAGCATAGACATATGAAGTGGACTCTGAGGAGCCCAGATTTATTTATTCCTGTCCCCGTTAATGCTCTGATACCAGCACATATTCATTTCTCTTACTACTGAAAGTCTAGCTCTCAGAGGTAGTACATTTCTGCTCCCTTAGGAAAAGGCTTAATGGCCATTTTTGTTGGTAATCCAGAGGAGATTCATGAATTGAGTAGAAGAAAAAAAGCACCAGATACTTTTTTGGATCTCTGTCAAACTTAAGATTCCAGTTTTCAGTGGAGCGTGTGATATAAGGAGGGGGGGCATTACCCAGACTCACGCTTCCTGCATTCTGGGCCTTGGTCTGCTATGTTCTACCTGGGAAACCCTGGAGCAATAACTTGATTCCTCTGCTCCTCAGGCTTTTTCTTTATGAAACGAAGTACTTAGACAGCAGGATGGCAAAGATTCCTACTAGCGCCAGCATGACTCTACCAAAGAAAAATTTACCAAATAATAAAGAAATATTACATAGGAAGGGGAGAGAATCCAATGACTAGTGTGTTGTGCTTTATAGAAGAGTATAAATTATTCCCCTGCAGATGCAGATGTTATTCATTACACTTTAGATAAATTCAGAAATGCAGTTCACCCTGATTTAGCATTATGCTTAATTGTTTTGAAGACTAATGCAATGCAGTCAGCCCCACATGCTGCTTTGGTTTTATATTTAAAAGTGAACACTGCATTGATTTACATCGTGAAGTTTCTCTACAGGAAAAACTTCCAGGTTTGTAGCCTCAAGACTCAGAAATGAAGCCAGTGCTACACTAGGAGATCTAATTATAAGATCTACCATTTTTATTTATTTTTTAAGCACGTACTTTGGGCCAGCAAAGTGCTAAAACTCAATATGTACATGCACAGTTTCTAATCTTCAGAACAACTCTAGAGGAGAACTTAACACCTCATCTTTCAAATGAAGACACTATATCGAAACAGAGTAATGAGTTGTTGAGTAAGCCGTAGAAAGCAGAAGATAGAATTTGGATCCAAATTCACTTCCACTTGATTCTTTCTTCCTCTCAAAAAAATAAAACCAAACAAGCAGGCTTAATTGAGCATGTATTATTTGATCCATGCCAATTCTTTTTTGTCTCATTGGCTGCAACATCTTTTAGTAGGTTTTATTAACCCAATTTTCCCAAGCTCACAACCCTCAGTAAGAGGGGAAGTTGACTTGAAAACTAAGTGCTGGAGTCGGGAGCCCATGCTCCCAATGCAATGCAGAGCACATGAAAGTAAAGAAAGAAAACTGCTGGTAACACCATGAAAAGCAATCTACGGGCATCTAGCTAAGCATGAATAAAAGATCTTGTACTTTATTCTCACATATCATGACATTTTGCAATGTTAAGTAATAATGAAGCCTGAGAAAATATCTCACTATGCCAGAACAAAAGTTTTTGAATATCATCTTTAAGATCAGCTACTTGCCTTTTAGTGAATATAAGGTATTCCCACTTCTTAGGGACACAGATCACATTCCAGATAAAAAATGTATTTGAAGAGAGATGTCTTGCCTCAATGCTTGTCTCTTCCTTCTGATTGCATCTGCTTATGAAACGCTGAACAATCATTCCACTTTGTTTCAAATAACAGTGGTAAAACATCATTACAAAAAACTAAACAGGATTGACTTTTATACTTTTTTAAATTATATAAAATTTGGATTTGCATTCCTGGGGGCTGTAAAAAATATCTCTTTTGAAGTTATTGTTGATATTACTGGATAAAGCAGTTTAGAGCCTAAAAAAACTAGGGCTAGTCCCTTCATCACCTAACACTGTGGTTCCAGCCCCCAGGCTGCCGCCCAGTACCAGTCCACGGCCTGTTAGGAACTGGGCCACACAGCAGGAAGTGAGTGGCAGGCCATTGAGCAAAGCTTCATCTGTATTTACAGCCACTCCCTGTCACTTGCCCTCTCCCCCATCCCCACTCCATGGCAAAATTGTCTTCTATGAAACCAGTCTGTGGTGCCAAAAAGTTGGGGACTGCTGATGAGAAAAATGGTTATGTCAGGTTGATCCAAGGTCAAAAACTAGTTAGAAGTTGGGCTGACAAAGAAATATACAACTCTTGTGAGTTACTTTTACTATTAGTCTTAATCATACCAGAATTTAGATTTTATGTTGCCATGCAATGTACAGACCAGTGTTTCAAATTCCAGATTCAGTTATGTACAAGGTGAGTGTTTGATATGATTTTTTTTAAAAAGGACATTCACATGATTTTTATGATGGTTAATTTTAGGTGTCAACTTGATTGGAGTAAGGGATACCCAGATAGCTGGTAAAATATTATTTCTGAACATATCTGTGAAGGGATTTCTGGAAATCCCTTGGCATCTTAATCAGTGAAATGAGTAAGGAAGATCCATGCTCACCCTATGTGGGGAGGCACCATCCAGTCCACTGAGGGCCTGGATAGAACAAAAAGCAAATTAAAGGCAAATTTGCTGTCTCTCCTGGAGATGGGACACGCATCATCTCCTGCCCCTAGACATAAGTACTCCAGGTTCTCAGGCCTTTGGCCTCTGACTGAGAGCTACACTGTTGGTTCCCCTGGTTCTCAGATCCTCAGACTTGTACTAAGCCCTGCTACTAGCTTTGCCGGTCTCCAGTTTGCAGAGGACATATGTGGGGTTTTTCGGCCTCCATAATTGTGTAAGCCAATCCCCATAAAAAATTCTTTTATCTATCTACCTGTATACCTGTCTACCTGTCTATCTGTCTTCAGTTGGCTCTTTGTCTTTGGAGAATCCTGATTAATACATTGTTTAACTTATATTAAAATAAATATTGGTTTCTTTATTTTTAGGATGTATGAATAATACCTACCTCATAAGGTTTATGCGAGGATAAAATAGAACATGTAAATCTATTTCTGGCATAATAGAAGAGCTCTATAACTTTTATTTCGCTCCCCTTTTTCCCATTTTTCCCTCTGAATCATAAACAGCTACAAAGAATAATATCAATATATTGCCTAAATAGCATTCTGAGCCAACCGAGAGTTTCCTGAGCATGCACACACAGCATATATGCTGTTTTTAAATAGGGCTGTCCCCTTGTATTCCAGAAACTTGTAGTAAACCTCTCCTGACAGATAAACCCTCTTAGTAGCATATTTATTTCAGGGAAGCTCTTCCCTGGTCCACATAGTTGAATTGCACAAGTAACTCAACCACTTGATAAGCTAAGCTCAGATGACAAGTGCTGATGAGGTTAAAAAAAGAATTTGAAAGGAAATTAGGTAATTTCCATCAAAAAGGAAAGTAAACCTCAGGGTTCTATACTCCACAGGAAGATTATGTTTTTAAAAATCCGTGAACAGCAGGTTCAGCAGGGAAGAACCAAGGCAGTAGTGAGTGCAAAAAACCATATGCTCTGATGCCACAGGACCAGAATATGAATCCTAGATATATCACTTGTACAGGTTGTGGGAATGTGTGTGAGTGTGTCAGTCAGCTATTGCTGCATAACAAAACACACCAGAATTTAGTGGATTACATAATAGCTGCTTGTTATTTCTCAGAAATGTGTGAGTTAACATGTTGGTTCTACAGATCTAAGTTGGTTTGGCAAAGCTTCCTCATCCATTTTCGGTCAGCTTCAGGTCAACTAGGCAGCTTTTCTAATCTTGGTTAGGCTTTCTCAAATGTCTGAAGTCTCAATTGAGATAACTAGGCTGACTCACCTCTGTTTCAGATGTCTCATCTCTCCTGAAGGCTAACATATGTGTGTTCTTATAGTGAAGTCAGAAAAGCAACAGAAAGGAAAAAAGTACACAAGGCCTAATGAAGCTTAGGCTTGGAACTGAGAGATGATGGTGTTCCACATTGGAAGCCCAGAGTCGGTCTGCATAAATAAGATCCAGACATTTTATTATTGTTGTTATCATTTTCTCCATCTAACTGTGATACACAGGTAGTATCGAAGAAAATGGTTTTACTGTTTGAATCTTGTATTGATTATAATTCTTTTATTAAAATGTTAGAAATAAGCCCACAGAAAGTGGAAAAAACAAAGAAGTGTCTATTAGCTTACACAACTGAAAATTTCAAGGCTAAACATAGCTTCAGTCATGACTAGGTCCAATGGCTGCAAAGACATGGTCTCTGTCTCTTTTTCTCTAACCATTTCTTTGGTTTTCCATAGAGGAAGCTACATTAAATACATGGGTTATTTCTATATGATGAGAAAACTGATTGACAACAGTTTACAATTGCCCTGAGACCTTTGTTCACTCTAACAACAGAAACAAAAATAAAAACAAAAAAGCGGGGGCAGGAGAAAGTGCTTCTCTTTTCTGAATCTCAGACACATCTCATTATGAACTCTCATTGTCCCAACTCGCATCGCAGGACCACTCAGGAGCTTGGATAAGTGCACTCAACACATGTGGATTGAGAATGGAGGAGGAGTGATTCTTCAAAAGGAAATCAGAGTGCTATTATTGGAAGAAGAGGAAACAGAGATTGGACAGGCAAAAAATAACAGATGTCTACAACAGACGATATGTTCTGCATCTGCATTCTCACAACATGCTGTTATATCCCTTTTTATGCTATTGTACTCATATATTTTATTCTGCCTTATATACTGTTGAGTACAAGGAAAATGAACTATATCTTGTCACATCAATGTCCCCAGCACTGTGCATGACACATAAGTAGGTCTTTCTTATATCTATTTTTAAAAGAGATTTTTTAGGAGTTTCAATCTTTGATTTCTCCTTAAATTGTTAAATTCAGAAAGGACATACACACAATCACGTATTTCCTTTTTTTCCATGGATCCACCCCTATATTTTTTTTTTATTTAGTCTGTGGCCCTAGAGAGTTGGGTGAAACAGAAAACCTCCTTTTATCCTTATGAAAATAAAGTCAAGTTGCCCGATCTTTGAGATTATTCTACTAGACCTACATCTCAATCTGAAACAGACAAGCTCAAGGTTGTAGCTTCTTAGGGTGGCAGCAAATAAAAGAAAAAAAAATATTAAAACCTAGAGAAAATCTGGTCTGCGCATCCTACTTTTATCGGTGTACACTTTGCTTCCCAATCCTAGGATGATTTTTTAAACAAGGGTTGAGATTACTTTGGAGAAAAACTACCTAACTGATATCATGGTACTATCTAAGATAAAAGGAAGGAAGAAAGAAAACAAACAGACAAAAACATCAGATCAAATATTGCAAGAAAGAATGGACCATAGGAAGCAAAGAGCTGTTAATATTTTCACTTTTCCCAGAAAGTTTCAGTTACACTATGTGATATAATTTCATGCCCTTCAAAATAAGAGTTCATCTCCTTGGCTTCTTCTGCCCAAGGTCCCTTTTGGACTCTTGCTAAGTCCCCACAGCTACCAAGGTGACCAATTCTACAGGGGCTAGATCAGTCACCACTGAAGCAACCAAATGTACATAAGACTTGCCCCAGCTGATACAGGGGCACAGTCCTGCCTCCTGAGATGACCACCGGAATTCTCTTCTTCCCATTAACACTAGACCTGAGTACTATAGCTTACTCAAAGGCTTCTATAGGGAATGAGAGATATCTCACAGGTGTGGAGACATAACTCTCCATGAGTTAAACTTTGAACACTGAGAACTTTGACCAATGGAAAGCAGCAGACAGAAGGGAACTCAGAGATAAATTCCTTCCATCCATCCCACCAGTACCTCTGCCTGTATCTGCCAACATGCACTCGGGAGACTGAAACCCCACCTGCTAATTTAACACACAAAAATTAATGTAAAAAATTCTTAACTAGATAAAAGGTATTTTTATTTGTCTGTTCAAACTTCATAACAAAATACTACAGGCTGGGTGGCTTTAACAACAGAAATTTGTTTTCTTACATTTACAGGCTGGAAGTCTAAGATCAAGGTTCTGGCAGATTCAGTTCTGCTGAGGGCTATCTTGTGGGCTTGCAGATAGCTGCCTATGCCCCTCCCTTTAGAGACAGCTGTCTATAGCCTTGTCTATGACCCTTTCACAGTGTGTGTGCCCACATAATAGGGAGCAGAGAGAGTGAAAGTAAGCTCTCTGGTGTTACCTCTTATAATAATGACATTAATCCCATCAAATCAAGTGAATTAGGGCCCCACCCACTGACCTCATTTTACCTTCATTATTTTCCTTCTCAAAATACAGTCACAGTGGGCATTAAAGGCTCAACATATAAATGTTGGGGAGGGGAGTGATATACACTCAGTCCATAAGAGTAAACTACTAAAAAGTATAAAAAGGTATAAAGAATTACAAACTATAGAGAATAACAACACATTCTACCTCTTCTAGCCCGGCAGTGTCCCTCCGGAACCTGATGTGGCTGGCAGAGGAGAAATATGGTCTGCAGAATCTGGTTCCAGTATCACAGTAGAGGCATAGCAGAGTGGGTTTGGAATTAAGAGATATGATAAATTAATAACTTCTCAGAGCTTCTAATCCTCCTCCTTGTTGACTTTCCACTCAGCCCTAGGGCAATGTAAGGCTAATATTTAGCCCTATGACAAGAGACCACAGCTGCCACAGGAACACGCCGCCCACTGCTTTGGTGACAAAGAACCTGGACATGGTGTGTTAGCCACTGAGCCGTGAGGGCCAGGAGCCAATGTGGTAATGAAGCAACTTCCTGGAGGACCTTTCAACTGACCTCAAGAGCAGCCTATCACTGTGGCAAAGGCTGTCAGGACTTCTTCATGTAGATCCCCTTATCATTGCACAGAAGAACAAAACACGTGTTCTTCCTCTCCTAGCCTTGCAGGCTCCCTCTAGAACCTGCCATGGCTGTCAAGAACAAATACAGTCTGAAGAGCCTGGATCCATTATCAAAACAAGCAAAGAAGAGTGAGTTTGGAGCTGAGAAAAAATAAACATGAGCACCCTTCTATACATATTTTCTACACAAAACCAAACAGCAATGTTTCAAGAGGCAACTAACCTCTGTGTGAGTGTTCAAGATGTCTCACATTATCCCCCAAATGAGGAGACACACTATCTGGACAATCATTGCATTAATTGCTGGCTATATTATTTACTGCTCAAAATTAATGACAGTCTCATTAAATACTCTGTCACTAAATAATGTGAAATTGAACCTATGAAAAACTTGTAAAAAATCATGAAGCGAAAAAGAGAAATATTAAAATAACTAATAGGTAGAAATAAATATTAATATATATAAAAACAATCAAGCAGAAAATATGCAAATTGCCTACAGTTCTTGTTTCTGCAGCTGCCTCTGAGGTCATAGTTGATGGCTTTCTTCTTTCCACTAGCCATTACGTATTTTCACTATCTCCTTTAGGCAGGAATTTAGATAATCAAAGTTCTTCATTGGTAGAATGACCAAAAACTTCATTTTTGAAGGGTCTGAATATTTTATGAACTTGCCTTATTTTGATAATTGCAGTTTTCCATTAATTTCTATTTTCGATGGAAATATTAAGAAGCACTGAAGAATATCTTCTGGCTGCCAGACATAGCCACTTTATCTCCATTGTGTAGCAGCTACTTAGTTTCCTCTTAATAATCGGGATCTATTGCTACAGTCAACATCATACCACCTCTCTCATTTTTTTTTTTTTTGCCTGTTAATTCTGTAGCCATAATGTTCCCCACATCATCAGAGGTTAGTCTAAACTATCAATTCATTGGAATCATCATTATGTCCCCTGATGGAAGCATTCCCCCCTTGAGAGCTAAGACCTCCACACCAGCAGATCCCAAAGTTTCTGGTACAAGAACCAAAAGTTCTGTGAAGAGGTTATTGGGTATAATAATAAGAGAAGCTATTCCAAACATAGCCTTTTTTCTAATCCCATTAATTTTAGCTATAAGAAAGAAAGCTCCATGTGATGCTGACTGAATTTGTTTTAAAGCATATACTGTACCCTGCAATACAGAAGTCAATCTTCTTAGCATGGTGTCTCCAAACTGGCACCATGATTGAATGTTCAGTAAGCCATTCCACCTTTCCATTATGCCAGTGCTTCTGGGTGCTAAGGTATGTAGTAATGTCACTTAATTCTGCGGACATAAACACATTGCTGTACTCTCTTTGCTGTAAATTGACTTCCCTGATCAGCAGCAATGTTGTATGGATTATCATAATCATGAATGAGATAGTCTAACAGTTCCATAGATGGCGGTGCTGGAAGGTACATTGTGACCACGGAAGGAAAATCTGCATCCACAATACATGTATGTTCCAGAAAAGACAAATCCCTGCTCCTTCTTGATGAACAGGGCCCAGTGCATTCAAGCAGGTGACTATCAACTTCTTAAGGGTCAATGGAAATTAGTATTTATGGCCATATCTCTGTCTAGACAAAATAGATAATCTGTCACATGAATTCTATCCACTGGGGAGAATGTCCTTTGACACCAAGAAACCCCCAAGTGAGGTTACTGTATAGTAACTATTTATATTTGTGCTGGAATATTGGGCTGAACCATCAGTAAATCAAGCTTCAGTTTTTTTCCTTCCACAGCAGGTCATATAGGCATAGATTAAGCAAGAGGAGGCAACGAAGAAGATACCTATGTTAAAGGAGTTGGATTTACCTAATCTTAACAATTTTCTTGTGGCCTTTAGACCAGCTCAAGCCTGGTTTCTTACACACTATCTTTACCTTGATAATAGATTCTTTTCCTCATACACTCAACTTTATGATTTGATGAGTCAGATAACAGCTAGAATATGATGAGAAACTCAGATTACATGGTCATCTGAGTTCCTGTGTTAAGGATTCAGTCTCTACCATGACCCAGTACCAAGCCAAGAGATTTTCCACAATATGTGAACAGTTGTCTGCAGAAGATGGCATGGATTTATTTCAAATTGTAGAGGCTTGCTGTGTGATTTTCCTAATGGTGCTTTCCAGAGGTTAAATATATCACCCTTACTAAACTACAGACACTTTGGATATCATTCGTTTTGCTAGATCATAAGATACAATTAGGAGAGAAGCCTGCACAGAAGCCTGGACTTGCTGCAGAGCATCTCTTGTTCTGTCTACAACCAGCGTCTGGTAAGTTTTTGGGTGACTCAGAAGATGGGCCACAGAAATACACTTAAATATACTATGTGTTACCTCTGAAATCCAAAAATGTTCTACTAAACCTTGCACAACCTTTTTTTTTTTCTTTTTTAGTTCGATGGTACAAAGTGCAGTGACTTGCCTGTTACCTTTGAAGAAATATCTTTACGTGCTCTTTACTATTGCACTCCTAGAAATTTCACTGAAGCAGTGAACACCTGAAATTTTACTTAATTTATCTCTCTCCTTTGGGTCTTATAAGTACTGCTAAAATATTTAATATAATTCTGCTCATCAGATCCACATAGACATAGAGTATCGTGTGATAATGTTTGAAATGTCAGAATGATCAATAATTCTGTAGACCATATTAGGCCATACAGAGAGAAGGAGAGTTGATCTAGTCCTATGGTAAGGTTCTGAAGTTATACTATTTGACCTGGCATGTAATATCAAATGATGTCTGATGGCCCTTGCAAATTATAAAATGAGAAGAACCATTAGACAGACCAACAGCTGCTATCAGATGCAAGGGGCTGTGCTGATTTGTTCAGTAATGATACTATATATGGAATATCAGCTGCAATTGGATTCATTATTTGTGTATGTTTATGCTAATTTACAGTCTTTTCAAGAAACATACAACTTCCGTACAGGCCAAAGCGGCAAATTAAAGGAGAATATAATATGTTTTCACAAGCTTGTATCTTTCAAGTATTTGTTGGTGACTCTAATCCATGCAGTTCTCCTAAGAATAAAATGTTGCTCCTGGACCAATATGCTAGGATAAAGGGAAAGTTACAGAATATTTTTTTCCTTACCCCTTCCTACCATATTGGCCCTTATCTAAGAGTAAGGAAGCCAAACTGGGGATTCTACAGACTGTCAAGTATGTCTGTTCCAGTTATGAATTTAAGAATTAGGGAAATAATCCTAAATTGACATCACAATGTAGCTGAGACTCCTGTAATTTAAATTTAATCTAAAATTTATCTATCATTTGACTGTAATAAGTTTCCACTTTGGTCAGCCTAACATTTTGGGTCCCCCGGAATTAGGGCCAATTTGCCACCAGGGTTTCTTTCTTTCTTCCAATGTAGTCAAACCAGAAAATTGCTCCAGCTTCCTAGAGAGAAGACTTGGAAGAAGATATTGCATCACACACTGTGAAATTGCTAGGAGTATTTCCTTAAAAATATCAAGTCTCTGACCTGGCTTAGATCAGAAAGTTGAGAAGGGCTATGACTCTTCATTTTTATGACTTAAGTCAGGTTTTTTGATGCCGTAACTAGAAATCATTGTATTATAATGATCAAGTGAGATTCTAATAGGCTACCTATTTCATTGCTAGGGTAATGGTGATCAATTAACCATTGCCAAAGATATCCAATTCTGGTTACCAGTGTGTTCCTGTTGGTTTCACACTAACTGCACCTTCCTTGTCTTTAGGGCTTAAGTGCTGTCACCTAGTCTTTTCCAGTCTAAGATTCCATCATGCTCTTTGAAAGTAGTTAATCCATCTCAATGGAACCATCTCCCCTGGACAACCTTACTTATAAAGGAACATGCCTTAGTCCATTCGTGCTGTTATAACAAAATACCTGAGACTAGGTAATTTTGGAAAAAACAAAAACTTATTTTTCACAGTTCTGGAGTCTGTGATTCCAAGATTGAAGTGCTGGCATGTTTGTTGTCTGGAGAGACCCTGATCTCAATGTACAGAATAGTGCTTTGTTGCTATATCCTTTGGAGGGGAAGTATGCTGTGTCCTTACATGTCAGAGGGACAGAAGTAACGAAAGGTGAACTCCCTCTGTCAAGCCCATTTATATGGTCACTTAATGCCATTCATGAGGGTGGAGCCCTCATGACCCAATCACCTACCAAAGGTCACACCTCTCAATAATGTTGCTTTGGGAATTAAATTTCAACATGAATTTTATGAATTTTAGATGGGGAAAAAACATTTAAATCATAGAAGAACATTTCAAAAGTAAAGATATTCTCCACACTAATATATTTTACTATGTCTTAATGAAAAGAATGTCTTTGGGGTTGTCTCCAAGAATGTAGTTGAGAGGTGAGGATTCAGAGTGCACGTGGTAAATCAACTATGACATTTTTATCTCCCTAAGATGTTGGATTCCTTCTTTGACATCATACCAAGGAAGCTTTTACCTTTAAACCTCATTCAATATAGCAGTTGAGGTTGAACAAGTGAGTTTTGAAGCCATTTATTGCTGCATAAGTTAACATATTAAATCCAGAATCTCTACTAAGTGCCTCTGTATCAAGGAACTTCACATGAACCAGTATTATATTCCATTCTCTTTGGCGACACACCTATAATCCATACTCACATATATTTTCTACATTTACATTGGGGAAATATTTATGCACACACATACATATAATATATATGATATATACATGCATACTTGATATTATATAATATCATATATTATATCTCATACATATATAATATCTCATACATATATAATATCTCTGAAGATGCTTTGCAAGGCTTGGCAATTAGTTACGTGTGTGAAAAATCTGGGAACAGCTCAGAAATTCACATTTTTTCATTTACTTTCCCTCCTTCCTTTACTCACTTTTTATTGTCACCTTCCTGGGATTATATTCCTAAATAAAGAGTGAACATGAACACTTTTGCCATGGGCTCTGTTTCTAAGAAACCTGGGTTAACACAGTGGGCAATAGGTACTTAAAATATGTTATCAGTAAACAAGCAAATAAATACATTAATGAATCTATGAATCACTAAACAATTTATTACAGAGTTCCTGCTGTGTGTCATGTATCGTGAAAGTATAAAGAATTCAAAAATAATTCAAACATGAGTTTTTTCTTATGATTTCAACATTGTTAAAAAGAGATAAGGCATGTATATAGATCATGATGCTAAGCATTATTATAGATTGAGAAAGAGTAAGTTTAAGGAAATTAAAATGTAGAGAAGGGAAAGAAACAAAATTTCATTAATTCACATGTTAAAGACACTTGTATAATGCACTTAAGGTAAGTGGACAATGTACACAGCTAGAGATTTAGGAATAAAAATGTGATTTCTCTTCTGAAGTTTTTCACATCATTTGACAGCTACATTCTAGCATAAGACTTAAAATAGAGGTCTGCATTGAATGTCATTGGAGCTGAAAGGAATGGCACCTAATGTAGCTGGTGTAAATTGGTGAAAGCTTCACAGAGGAAGGTCCTGAAAGACTAGTCCAAACTGGCAGGCATTCCTCGAATAGACTGGCAGGCATTCCTCAAAAAGCATAGAACTGATGGACCAGAGGAGGACTGCAAGGGACAGGAGTTCACGTATTGTGAGTTATGAAGGTGAATTTGTAGAAAAAGTAAGTTTGCTGAATCACACTATAAGCCTACCACTATGCTAGACTGTTGGGATTCTACTCTCTGTGTAATGGATAACTAATAAAAAACAATTAGGGAAAGTGACATCACCATAAGAAATCTCACTAACTGGAAAATAACTATAAATAGATGTGAAGGAGCAAACATTAAGGTAGAGAAAGCAGACTTTCGTGGTAATGAATTAGTTAGGCACCGGTAACTGAGGGAGTCTGAGAAATATGAGACAAGTGGATCTCAGAGATTTTAGAAGATTGAATCAATAGAACTTGACAACCAATTGTGCATGTAAGGGGTGGGCATGGAGTGTCAGAGTTGAGAGTAAATACCACGTAAAGACAGATCTCTGAATTTACTGCTTAGAAGATTGAAATAATGGATATCATCAGAGAAGATCCTGTATTAGAGATGACACTAAATTGAAGCCTCAAAGACCAAGTGTTGGTGATTCTCCATTGTTTTTCCTGAAGCTGAGTGGTGTTTTTTTAACATCCTTGTAAATTCACTGAGGACAGAAATAGTATAGCAAACTCTTAGGGAATCAAAATCACCCCTGAATAATGGCTATTATTATTTTTTAGTTGTTTATTCTTGACTACCTGAACTTTAGGCCTACTCAGGGAAATAGAGTTAGGAGAGGGTTTAGTGGCATATCCAGAGCTTCTACGTAGGTGATAAGCCCTAGGAAAGTAGTAAGAAATGATCGGGTAAGATTAAGGGTAAACGGCGGAGTCAGGAGTTGGACTAGGACTGCACAAATTCCAATGCTTACGATCTTTTGCCAACACTAACTCTCTCTTAAGTGAAAACAGATTCACCAGCTGTTATAAGCTCCTGTTTTTAGTACTAATATTATTATCATGCTCAACACGAGTGCCCAAAGGGATTTCTAGGAGTTAGGCATGTTGCAGGAAGTGAAAATTATAGATTTTACATACTGCTTCAGGCTAGCTGTTTTCTTCCATCTCCTTTATGGTACATAGTCTCTACAGATGGACAAAGCCTTTCTTTATATACACTGCATCAAAAGTAGCCCAGTTAGTCAGCAAAGCTCATATGCTAAAGAGACATCACTTACACAAGAACAAGTCATGGTTCAGAGCTGCTTAATCAAATCTAATTAGCTCACTTGCTAATTGATCCCAGGAGCAATCACCATTTGACCTCTGGTAAAAGGGCTCAATACATTCAAACTCCTCTGGAGACAAATGAATAGAGACTCTGTTGATTGAAACCACATAATTCAATTAACCCATTTAATGAATTCAAAGGTTAGTAAAACCATTCAAGGGTATATTGAGTGTCAAGAAGAAACTGAATTGAAATTTATCTTTTCCTTGTACTTTCATAAATACTGTAGAGATTCCAAAACCCTATGTACAAACTTCAAAAAATGATAACATAAAATAAGGTTAGTGTTGATCTATATCAGAAGGTATTCCTTATTAGATTTCCTTTCCTTCCTGTCTTCCTTTTTTTTTTTCCTCCTTCCTTTATCATATTGTTTAATTTTCAAAATTCAGCAAGCCCACATTCTTTTGGGTAATAAGAAGGGCCTAGATTAACCCATCAATGTAAAAAAAAAAGGATTAGAATCTATAAATATCCAACATTACAAAATAAAAAGATAAAACACAATTGCCAAAATACATGACAGACGACAGATTAGTACCTTTCATATGTAAAAATCCTTTTTTACCACTCAATGTGGAGTCATAAATACATAATGTAAAAAGTAAAAGATATGAATATGAATATTGATCTATAATAAATAGAAATATCCAACAAAATAAGTAAAATGTATTCTTTTAAATCCTTATTAAAAATGTGCAAATTAAAGCATCCCTGATACCATACTGTGTCAAAGGGCTAAGTCACTTTAAGCTTTTGCTGTATTAACAAATTACCTTCTAGATAGATTCTACCAATTTGCAGCAGCACCAAAAATGTACACAAGTTCCTATGTCCCACACAAACTTAAGTACCAGTGTTCACGTGGAGATATTTACTTTTTTATCAATTTTGAGGTAAAAGCAATAGGTCACAAGTAGCCTTATACACAACATGATAGCATTTTGTGAATTAAACCAAAAATTCAGATACGTAGGTTAAAAGGACCCCAAAAAGCTAATAATGTTTCTGAATGATAGAATTGCAGGTATTTTTAAACGTATTTTATTTATTTACCTTAATTTAATCCAATATTTTAAATAGGGAAATCTTAGTTTTGGAATAAGAAAACTTGTGTTTTTTGTTGGAGGATTTGGGGGGGGAAGCTGATAGCAATGTTGACAAATATCTCTGAAATCTCATTCACCCTCCTCTCATCATGGTTACACTGGCCATCTCTCACTTTCCCCCGTTTCGATCGTCCAGTTTTTATCCGGCCCTGAACAAGGGCTTTGATTTTTCTCCTCAGATACTTTTACATTTTCAAAAGCACAGTCTCAGCAATGAACCCATAATACTTCCTCATCTTTCCTGCTCTCTCTCATTTCTCAACGGTGATCCCCTACATTGACTCTGTCTCTTCACAATCAGTAGAGCATCACACTAAACAACCAGAAGAGAAATACAGAAAGAAAGCACCAAGGAGAAAAGTAATTTACTTTTTGACTCTACAGAGAGAGAGGTAGAACTTACAAAGTAAAATGTAACTGTGTAAGGATTGGACTCAATATAAATATTTTCTTCCACAAATAAGTTTCATTGAACTGAAACAAACTATCTCAAGATATTCAGATTCAACACATACCGGAATATAAATATGTTAAGGGCTTACGCTACTGGACATGTGGGTTTGTAGTCTTATGTTTATTCTTGACAACCATCTGTATGTTAGGCATGATCTCCACATATCATTACAGTCAAGGAAGCTCAAAATTGTGAAAGGATTCATTTACGGTTACTGTGTGAGTAACAAAATTAGAATTCTATGGAGTCAGGAGATACTCTTTCTTTTCCCTCCTGCACGAATAATTCCATAACAGAAGTAAATACCAACACAATAAATGTGAGGCTTAGATGGCAAAACAAACACAACCCACAAAACACAGTGTAAACACTAACAGAATAAAAATAAGGAAAATCATTACAAAAGTTCAAGAGCTTGATAGCAACATCAATGAGAATAGAACTGGCAGGGGAAATCTTCACAAAAGGAGATGGGACCCAGCTCTGTCAATCCCTGTGTTCGTTTGCTAGAGGTATCAAAACAAATGATCACAGACTGAATGTTTTAACAACATAATTTATTTTCTTGCAATTCTGGAAGGTAAATGTCCAAGATCAAGATGTTGGCAGAATTGGTTTCTCCTGAGGCCTTTCTCCTCGGCTTGCAAGTGGCCGTTTTCTCCTGCATGTTCACGTGGTCTTCCCTCTGTGTGTGTCTGTTTTAATTTCCTCTTCTTAGCTTTCTCGTGTTGGATTAGGGCTCACACTAATGACCTCATTTTAATTTAATTACCAATTTTAAGAACCTATCTCCAAATATAATTGTATTCTGAGGTAATGGAGGTAAGACTTCAATATATAAATTTCAAAGGAAAAAAATTCCTCACATGCTGCTTCTTTTTTATGTGGGAGAAGGTACAATACTTCTAATATTTCTCTTTTCTAAAGACATTTTCTGAGATTTTATCCCCAGTACATAACAGTCAGTGAATCACTCTCTCAATCAAATAAACATTTAATTATGTGTTGTTTTTCGTATAGATCATTTCACACTGTATTATATTTCAGTAGTATTTATTTTCAGTCTTTCTCATCACAGTTGCAATTCCTTGAGGATATTATCTTTAATTCCTAGAATAGTGTAAGTACACAGAGGAGTATGTGATGAGTAGTTGTGAACTAAAGCAATAAAAAATAAAATAATTCGTAGTAAAATAAATGGAAATATGTTGAAAGAGTCCTAAGTAGATCATTAATCCGTCTTTGATTTTCTCTGTCCCCATGTGGACACAGGCCTCAGCAAGCTAAGGGTGGACATCAAAATTAAAGGACAGCCACTAGTAGAAACTCAAAATTGAGGAGGGAGGCCCTATGTGCTATGTACAACTCAAGGGTGTCCACCATGTTTATTTTGTTTTCAAATAGATATTCAGAATCTAGTATAAGTCATGGAAAATAATGTTTTTTCATCAATAAATGAATGAGAAAATGAATAAATTAACAAGTGAGGCTAAAGGAAGAAAATGAAAGAGAGAAGGAAGGAGCAATCAGAGAGGTTGGAAAATTTGCAGAAAAGTGGCACTAAATAGCCTTTCTCTTTAATGATCTGTATTTATATCTTCTGTTACCAAGTTCTGTCACACAGTGCTAATACAATCCAAAGTCTGAGAGGCCCTGACTTACCTAGATGTTCTTTGCAAGGGTTTAGGAGGTGGCTGGCATAATTATGTGAAATTTTGCCTTCCTTGTCCATTTTATTTTGCTCATACAGAACTGATCTAGGCTTCAGATTTCTGAAATAAGCACCTTGGAGGAGTTCCATGGCAATCTTTCCAGAGACAGAGGGAGGATTATTAATATACCTTTGGAAATAACAGTTCTCAGATATCGTAACTCACGTAAATGTGCAATATTCCTACCGCTCCCTCTGCTGATGGGAATGCAATGTACTCACCCTGGTTTATTATAAAAGCATTAAAATGTGCTCTGTTGGTTAATCACAGAGACACTTTCATCCGTTTGGGGGATTTTGAGTTGTTTTTGTAGAATTTAATTGTATTCGTTTTGAACTTTACCTTCTAGAAGAATCTAGGGCATTTGGGGCTGGATCTAAGCCACACGTGTCTCTGGCAAATATATTTTGGCAGATTGGAACCTCACTTTCAAAGCTCCTTTCAGAACCACGAAACTTTATTTAATCATCACACACCTACTGTGTGCTATATAATGAGAGAAACATGAAGAACTTGACTGTTTGTAATTTCTTCCCTAACCCTCAAAACAATTTGGTGATAGAAAGGAAAAATTTAATGCACCAGTTTAACAGATGAGAAAACTAAGGTTCAGGAAGGTTCATTGATCAACTCAAGTGCATGTTTCTTTTTTCTTTCTCCTCCACTCTCTTGACATTCAGGCATTTCATTACATGATGAGGGTCTATTGTTTCATAAATACTTGGGTTTTTTCCTCTGTTTCTGTTTATTTAACAATTTTAATTATTAAATGCATTATTATGTCAAAACAATTATATAATGATTGTAAAGTTAGAGGTCCGAGAGGTCTGAGAGAAGCTGAGTTGGGAGGATTAATTCCTTGACCATTTTCAATGTGTTATAAAGATATTTGAAACTTTGTAACACTTTAGGTATTCTCTAATATCTGTTTATCCCTGTTCCAGCTACTCTCAGTTAACATGTAAATTTAGAAGTTTGTCAGATTTCTAAGTACCTTATTTCATTGGAGTCTCATAGCTTTTTGATTTAGACAGCATGAATAAAATTCTTCTTCTAGGTTTTAGTTGAAGACATTGAAACTCAGTGAATATTAAGTGATTATTCACAGACATAGAGTGAGATATTCAATATAGTAGTGATAAATCCTTTTCAGGAGTAATATTTGGAAAATATTATTTAATGCCTACATATAACATGAAATTCTCTAATCCAGAAGTTGAAAAATGTTTTCTGTAAAGGGATAAACAATAAATATAAGGTCTCTGTCATAGTACTCTGTCATTGTAGCATAAAAGCAGACATAGACAATTCATGAAAAAAATAAGTGTAGCTACGTAGTACAAACAAAAAAGCTTTATTCGTAGACATTGAAATTTATACCATTATACAATTTTCATGTGCCAAAATACACTATTTTTTGAATTGATTCTTCAACCATTTAAAATACAGAAACTGCTTACAAGTCATGCAAAAACAGGTGACAAGCCAAATTCAGGCCATAGGCTGCCCTTTGCTGACCTCTTATCTAAATCTTAGAGCTTTAACGTAGAATAAATCATACCAAAATCTCCCTGACCTTTTAGAGCTTACATTCTACTGGGAATAAGTGAGGTAAGGAAGAAATAGGTCAAATATAGAAGAGATATTCAATAAAATAGGAAAAACTTGGAACTAAAGCATAGAATAATGAGCATGCAGATTCACCCCGGCATGGGCATGGATTTGCACATGTCCATGTGGATGTAGTCATTTCTGTTGGGGGTGCAGAATTGGAGGGTGTGGAGAGAGTGAGGTTACAGAAGGGCTTAAGAATAGGGCTAGCGAAAATGCAATTATGAATTTCTCCCTTCCTGTGCTTTGTAGTGCTTTGTTATACCGTAAGCATCTGCCATTACCCTGAATTTTTGTAAAAGTCTACTACACATAGTGGGCTATTATGAGTAGTGTTTTATAGAACTGACGGTAAAGGGCTACAATCCACATTTAGGTCAACACACCACAGTCAAGAAATGGGAGCAGCTGCCTGAAGTGAACTTTATGAGAGGATTCAATAGAAGCTGAAAACTAGTGCTCAAAAAATCCAGGAGTAAAGTTACTTCCATTCGTCACCAAATCAAAAATTAGATATTGGCATGGTAATGGAGATTCTCATGAAATGTGAGAGGAAGTGAATTGATTTTTATATGACTCTTAAAGGATAGGAGACTATTGCTAATATACAAGTTACGTAGAAAATATTCTTTTTTTTATATAGGCATTTTCTTTTTTTAATTTTTTATTTCAACATATTATGGGGGTACAAATGTTTAGGTTACATATATTGCCTTTGCCCCACCCGAGTCAGAGCTTCAAGCATGTCCATCCCTCAGATGGTGTGCATTGTACCCGTTAGGTGTGAATATACCCATCTCCTCCTCCCCACTCCCACCTGCCTGACACCCAATGAATGTTACTACTGTATGTGTACGTGAGTGTTGTTCAGTTAATACCAATTTGATTGTGAGTACATGTGGTGCTTGTTATTTTCATGCTCTTGTTTCAGCCTTTCAAAATTCAGTGTGGTACCTGGGACAAATGCCTCCTTTGTATATTACAAATAATTCTTTCATTATTACTCTGGTACTCAAATATTTACTGAAATGTATGCTCCATAAAGCAAGGTATTTTTGTTTTGTTTTGTTTGTTTGTTGACTGTTTTGTTAACTCCTGGATCCTCAGTGCCTGCACCAGTGTCATAGAAAACACTTAATAAATATCCTTAAATGAACAAAAGAATTAATGAATGAATGGGCAAAAAAACAACTAAATAGGTTAAATGGGGACCCAGTTAGAAAATGCCTTAATTGTTACTTTTTGAATTGAAATAAAGGGAATGTCCAGGTTTATTTATTTCATACACACACACACACACACACACACACACATTTTTTTTTCTTCATGAGATTTCTTCTGTGCCAAAGAAAGAGATCAGCTTTTGAGATTTTGTAAAGGTATGATGTTCTCTAAGGAAGCTATATCTCTTTGTGTGCAGAATGCACCATGAGAATGCATCCCATTGATGCCCTTGGTGTCTGTAGCTATTGCTTCTCTGAGAAGTTTCTGGTAAAAGTGCAACAACATCAAAGAATTGATGAGATATCACTTATCTCCAGTGAGACTGGCCTTTATCTCTCCTAGTTTTTGAAAATATAAAATTATTATAGTTTACTATAATCACCCTGTAGTGCTGCAGGAAACCCAAACTCATTCCTCCTACCCAGCTGTAATTATGTATCCGTTAACCAACCTGCTCTTATCCTCTCCTCCCGCCTCTTCCCTCCTCTTCCCAGCCTCTAATACCCATAATTCTACTCTCTGTTTTCATGACCTCAATAATTTTTTTGGCTCCCACATATGAATGACAACATGTGCTATTTACTTTATGTGCCTGACTTACTTAAAATAATGTTGTACAGGCTCATCCACATTTCTGGGAATGACAGCATTTCATTCTTTTTAATGACCAGATAGTATTCCATTGTATATATATATATGGTGGTATATATATGTGGTATATATATAATGTGATATATATACCACATTTTCTTTATCCATGCATCTGTTGATGGACACTTAGGTTGATTCTATATCTTAGCTATTGCGAATAATACTGTAAGAAACATGAGGTTCTCCTCTTTTAGGAAAAAGATAAAATGTAAGCTATATTGTGTATCTGTGACTGTATCCTGGAATACTTCCTAATTTCTCTTCTCCATATCATATTGCAGAAAGCAGAATCTGGTGCAGTATGGTTGAAGAAGTACTCGACTGATACTTAGTCTCAGTTTGACCTCTAGATCACCTGGCCAAGACATTTGCCATAAATCTGATCTCTGTAGTCCTCATTTTATCTCCTTCTACCTAACAGTGATCATCACATAATAGTTTAGAAGAGTTAATCTGTAATTAATTTTTTTTTTCACCAAACAGTCAGCATTTGCCATCCCCCGAATTCTCTGTGAAATAATAGCTATCAGCTAGTAGGTGTGTACTAAGTACCAGGCAATATTTTAAGCACTTTGCGTGTGTTAATTCATATTATTTTTATAATCTTTGAGAAGCAGGATATGAGGTAAAATAACTTGCCAAAGATAAGTAACTAGAAAGTGGAGATCGAGGGTTAGAACTCATGTCCTGTATCTTCTGAGCATGCTCTGTTTTCTGTGATGTTATCTGCCTTTGTCTTAAAGTTGAAAGCCACAGCTTCGTTTTTCTAGTAATTGCTCCCAATGTGAAACAATTCATTGTTAGCATCATCCAATACACTGAAAAGAGCAAAACAGATGTCCTTTTTTTCTTGACAATCCTAAAATAGAAATAACTTTTTTGAAAATGACAAAGAGTGACTCTTTTCTAGTCAAAACTGTGAACAGGGGGAAAAGAAAATGATTCAAGTAGCTTCACTGAGTCATTTTCAGACATTTAATATTCTGTGTCATATCTTTGAAGTCCATAATCTAGAAAAGAGGTGCATTTGAGTCATCAGCTGGAGCTTGCTGTATTATCTGATCTTCTGTTTTCTGGGTGCTCACTTTAAAGGACCGCGGTTACCCACAGACACGCATTCCAGCAAAACTCCGTCAGTGCCCTCAGCATATGATTTCTTGAGACTCTTCTACCTGATTAGCGAGAGTTTGCCTTTTAAGTACATGCTGCGTTAATTCCCAGCACTCGGACCCCTTAGCTATTGTTATTGTCCATGCATACTGAATCCAGGACAATTACCCAGTGAGTTGGAGAGGAACAAAAACCTGCCCATGTCCTTAATGGAGAGGCACACCTCGTTGGGAAGTTTGGAGAATGTGCTGGTAGAGAAGTAAAGTGGTATACTTTATTGCTGCTTTAAAAATTTATAGGCTAACAAGGGATCTCACTCTTCGTAAATTGCATTTTACTATCCTGATAAGAAAAAAGGAAATGGAAAATTCTTCACAGAATTAAAATTTAGATGAGAAAATTTAGAGTTAAGATTGTTATTACTATTTACTCTCGTGATGTGGTATTACCTTGGCACTGTGGAAAGTATAGGAGTGGAAGCTTCCTGCTCCCCAGATGCTCCTCATTTCTCAAGGGGATCCACTGTAACAATCTGGTATGGACCCATCCCTGCAGACCTTCCGTGTGGTACACACGTGTATGCATGCAGAGTTATATTATACCCGCCTATAATTTGCTATTAATAGTTACATTTTTCAATTCTACAATGATTCAAGGTCATCTTCCTATGCTAATAGATACAGCTCTATTTCTTTTTTAAATGTCCACGCACATAGCACAGTCATAATGTAGCATAATAATTGCTGACATTTACTGAGCTCTTATTATGTGTCAGGCATTGTACTAAAATAAACTCTTTTTATACAGATGAGGAAACTATGATTCAGAGAGATTGTGTAACTTGCCCAAGGTCACACAGTTAGCACGTGGCAGACTCAGGATTTAACCAAAGGCTACATGGCTCCAGAGCCCATGTTTGTAACCTCTTCTCTGGGCATTGCAGTTTGTGTAATTGGTCCTCTACTGGTAGACATTGGCCTCTCATTTTTCACTACAACAAATATTTCTATAATGAATATCTTTGTACGCAGATGCTTGTGAAAGTATTTCTCTCTGATATGTGCATTTTAATATTTGACGACCAACCTGCTTTTTGAAAACTGTTTTTACCCATATTGAGTTGGACAAAGAGGTCACAGCCTATCTATAGAGGGACTGATGTCTTATGCATAGCGATGTAGCCTCTTGATAATGATAATGAATTTCAATTTTCTTGTCATTTGATTAGACTTTTATTTAACAAAAGACCTACCAGTCTTAGGCTGTGTTCAGCAGTGCTTTTTCTTAGTTGCTGCTGGTGTTTGTATTTCCAAATATTATTAGTGTCCTTCAAGACTTAGGAGAGGAAACCCTGATTATATAACAATTTGGGGTACTGCTCAGGAGTTAAACTTTCCAAGAGGTCCCAGACAGTATGTCAAAGTAATACAGCACTTCTAACGTGAGGTGCTAATATCTTATGCTCAGTATCACATTGAGATGTGCAGTTTCATTTTCCTATTTATCCATTTTCCATTTGGATGGGTTTTGATTTGCTGAAAAATGAATAAAAAAGATACAAACAAAAAACTTGATCTGTCAAATTTTTGCCTGTATTGCTGTGAAAACAATAGAATTGTAAAACTGTGATGGCTTTTTATCAATGGAATGATTATTACATCAGGGAATGTGGAGGTTGATCAATAATCTAATGATGGGTAAGTGAATATTCTGCTTCCTGGGAAGCAGCTCCTGGACCTCTTTCTTTCCTCACATCTGCATGATGGATCCTTACACTAGATATAGGCTGGTTGGCTGGGCAGGTATTTTTGTGGTTGCAAGAATCCAGTCCATGGACTTTAGTCTTTCTGTGGGGCCAGTTAATAGTCTCCCCTTACCTGACCAGAGGCTACCCTGTGCCATGGGCCCTGTGGGATAGCGTTGGTTCGCCACCATAGGAAGATTAAGCATTTCTGATCATGGTCGAGTTATATTTTGTAGTGAAACAGAAAGAGATAGTACAATTCTGTACCCACGTCATGAGGCTTCAAAGCTCCTCTGTCTTCCTTGATCTCTGCTGGTTGGTGGCAGCAAGGGCAGCAGAAGGGGACCTCCTGATCTTTACCTAAGTTGAAGAGAGAAGGTGATAGAGATTGGAGAGGTACACTTCGTGTTTTCTTTATCGCAGATAAGTTGGTGAGTACCTTGTGATCATCACATATTTCTGATATTGGCATTGAGAATGGTTACCCATTACTTTAACGAAGCAAATGATATTCTCTTTAGTTTTAATTTTTGCAATAACATTTGCCATTTACCTAGATAAACCTATTAAGATTTGTACTGGGAACTGTATAAACAGGTACATGCTCACACAGTTAGGCCTTGTAAAAAAAAAAAAGGGCAGAGAGGGGCTATGGGTTTGGTGCTATAATGAATAATAAGGAGTTTCAGATTCAATCGAGTTATATAAAAGTTGAAGAAATTTTTCATTTTTTCCCCATTAAAAGTAACAATTCTTTGAACATAAAACTTAAAGAACCTGAAGGAAGCCATAGTGCTCTGAAGAGAGTGGGAATCAGAGAGGCAAAACAGTCATTAAGACCATGGGTTTTGGCCGGGCGCGGTGGCTCATGCCTGTAATCCTAGCTCTCTGGGAGGCTGAGGCGGGTGGATTGTCTGAGCTCAGGAGTTCGAAACCAACCTGAGCAAGAGCGAGACCCCGTCTCCACTAAAAATAGAAAGAAATTAATCAGACAACTAAAAATATATAGAAAAAAATTAGCCGGGCATGGTGGCGCATTCCTGTAGTCCCAGCTACTCGGGAGGCTGAGGAAGAAGGATCACATGAGCCCAGGAGTCTGAGGTTGCTGTGAGCTAGGCTGACGCCACAGCACTCACTCTAGCCAGGGCAACAGAGTGAGACTCTGTCTCAAAAAAAAAAAAAGACCATGGGTTTTATAATCAGGTTTTCTGATTTCGGTTCTGGCTCTGACCTAGAAAAAATTATTCGAGCTTCAGAGCTTCAGTTGCCTTATCTATAGAATGGGACTAATAATTACAATGAATATCTGCTTTGTTTTACCATAGCATTATGTGAGCTAACACATGTAAAACATTTATAATAGTATTTGGCACATAATGACAAATGCAATGCAATAAACGTTAGCCGATGTTATGATTGTTATGATTTCATAATTATTATTTTTTCATTCTAACAAGCTCCTTTCTTATAGTAACTCAGGAAAGAGACTAAAGCATTTGAAATGGAAAGTTTGAAATTTTGTACACCAAGCTAGGTTTAGTGCTTATAGGAAAGGTAACAGAATTCACAGGGTTTGTAGGCTTTTGAAACCTAAGTAGGCCAAGAGGAATTCTCTTCATTATGTAAGTTTCCATAGTCCACTAGGGAATGAAGTCCACAGGAAGCCTCCTTTAATGTGTTCAGCAGTTTTCTCACTGAAAATCACAGGTTCTGAGAATATTTTTTATGTACGGTACTTTTTAAAGGTTTTGTGCTAAAGAAAAGGAAGCCAGCATAGATTTTGCTTGGTTGTTAGCCTCTAGATAAGTCTTATTGGATTCAGCCATCTGCTATATTCCTGTGCAGTGGTGGGAGAAAGTAGATGTCAAATCCATCAGTAGGATAGTATTATGTTCAGATGGATCTAGGGCAAAGACACCATAAGACACGGCTCTGATTGGGTAGAGGAGTTGGTGAAATCCCTTGGTTCTAAGAATTGATTTCATGTGAAAATGATAGTGAACTATTCTGGCAGGCCAGTAACAATTCTGTAAGGAAGAAGATACATACTGTGTGTCTGAAGAGAAAAATGTTTTAAAATCTCCTTTCTTTCTAATATATCTTACATACCTTATTAAATTTCTTCATGTCATTTTGCTATATATGTATTTTCTTTCAAAGACCTGAATTCCAAGAAAGCAAGAATTTTATTTTTAATACTGTTCTTAATTTTAAAAAATACTTATTTTATATGTACCCATATATATGTGTGGGTATATATTTAGTACCTCGACATTAAATGAATAACCAAATTACTCATTTCCTTCCTATTTCATTAACATTTAAGATTGTGCAAATGTGTCTAGATAATCTAAATATGAATTCTTGATAAACACAAATTTAAGAGTTTATGAATCACAGGAATCTCTTTATGTCAAGAACTCAGTTAAGGGAATCCTTTGTGTAAATGATAATAGGATTTTATTGTCTGTCTTTCTGGCAGTGCCTTTGGATTATAGAAGGTTCTATGACCAGTATTTGTAAATTAGACCTAGGATTTAGAGAAAGCCATTGCCTACATTAAAGATACTTCTCTTCTAGCCATTCTTTTCCATTATCCTATTTTGGAAAAAATCAAAAGAATAGCTATAAAGCCATCGAGAGACTCTAAAAATGGGGTTTGGCACCATTGGCATTTTACACTGGATAATTATTTGTCACAGGGGCTGTCCTGTGCATTGTAGGATGTTTGGCAGTATCCTTGGTGTCTGCCTACTAGATACCATTATCACTCCCTCACTGGTCACCACAATCAAAATGTCCCCTGACATTGCCAGATGTCCAGGGCTGGGGGTGGGGTAGAGGAGGTGGTGACTGAGAGCCACTGGAGTGGCGGATAACAGAGAGATGCAGAAAGCTAAGAAAGGGATGGAGCTTAGAGGCAGTAGGAAAGCAGCAAGGGGTTCAGGTTTTCTAAAACAACCAAATTAAAGTTTACTATCTTACAATAAAAGAAATTAAGAACCAAAGAAGATATCAGGAAATTACTTGTAACACTTAAGCCAGAATATTAATAGCTTTGCCACTGAGAGTGTGATCAATTGACAAGATCTATACAGGTAAATAGGGAAAGCACATGAAGCACAATTTGTACACAGAAATATGATGGCAAACACATGAAACATTCACACACATCTATAAAATTGATAATGTCTCTTGTTGTTACTGTTTCTCTAAAGTTCAGGTTAAAAGTCATTAGATGAGGCAGAGTAAATTAGGTGCCTCGAGTGGTGGGGGGTCCTCAGAAAGGGGAGCCACAGCGGCTAAAGTGGATTGTCCGAAGTCAGGGGAAGTAGGGACGTTCACATGCTAACCTTGGAGCTGGACAGGAGAGAGCAGCAGAGATGTGGCTTCTTATTTTGGAAAGGGGGGAAAGTGGAATGAACTCTTTTTGTTGGAGACACTGGTGTGAACTCACGGTATTCAACAAAGAGAAAAACGTGTAGAAATAAACATGGATGTAAATCTGTGTGTTTCTATATGTCCCACACACACATTTTCTAGCTCTGGCCACTGAGAGGGCCTGGGAGCCGTGATGCCCAGGGCACACCTAGTCCTGGCACCTCGCTTTCTAAATACTGTTCTCCACTTAAAAGTGCTCCTTGGAAAATGGCTGATTCCAGGGCTGGACCAGAGGAAGGCAGAAGACGAGCCTGGAATATCTTGTTGTTTCATAAGAAAAGGAAGTACCCAAAGAAAGATGAGGATGTACCAAAAGACATGGGAGACAGCTTGAAGAGGAACCCACTAGCCAAATCTATGGCAGTTCAAACATCGAATAATGAATAGTAATAGCTTATAATCCACTGAATAAAAAGGAATTCGTGAACCCACACTGATCTGAATAAATCAATGCTTAAAGTCTAAGTTTGATGAGGAATGTGATATTCGCATGGTCTCAAAGTAACTGCCCTGCACCCCCAAATAATTATTAATTACAAAGGGAAAATGAGTAACTTCACAGTGAGGAAGTCTGGCAGTTAACACTTAAACCCAGTGATCAAAGTTAGTAACGTCAGTAATAAGACTGATTGAAGTTATGTGCCACCTGATAGGGTGTAATGAGAAGAACACAGCATCATTACTGTGATATTCCTGCCAAACATGCATAACCTGAATCTAATCATGAAGAAACATCAAGCAAACGCAAACTGAGGGACTTCATACAAAATAACTGGCCTGTAATCTTCAAAAGTGCCCCGCTCTGAAAGTCAAGGAAACATAAGCTTTGATTCCGACCTGGATCATTTTACTAAGAAAAAGGACCATTGTGGAATGATTAGCGAATGTTGAATAACGTATAAGGTTAGGTGACAGTATGTGTCAGTGTTAACTTCCTGATTTTCGTGGTTGTATTGTAGGACAATGTCATTGCATATAGGAAATACACAATTTGGTGGTGGTGGGCCTTAATAGTGTTGGCAACTTACCCTGTAACAGTTTAGAAAAAATGAGTTGCACTGTTCTTACAACTTTTCTCTAAGTTTGAGACTCTTTCAAAATAAAGAAATTAAATAAAAATTAATGGTGGCAGTGCTGATAGTCTCATACCTTAATGATACTCTTTGGATAGCAAATTACAAATAGAATCAAAAGCCTTAAAAATGTTCATATTTTAACTGACGTCTTTTATCTAAGGGAACAAAAAACCATTGGAAAGACATTTGTATTACAGTGTTAAGTGGAAAAGTCATTAGTAACTGTTCATGCCATGGGTTCTTAATATGTAGAAAAAATCAGAGAAAAAAGACTGGAAGTCCCCCTCTCCCACCATTCTTTGTGTTAGACTCACAAGCAGGATGTTAAACTGTCCACACGTTAGCTAAACTGTCTTTCTGTTATTTCTTTCCAGTATGTGTTTTTTTTCTCATCAACAAACCTTTAGTGTCCTTGATTTCCTTTTTCTTTGACCTTAGCCAGCTCCCTGTGCTCTCTTACTTCGTCTCAGTCCATCCCTGACCCCTTTCACAGAGGCTCTGCCTTCTTTTGTCTTGCTGAGGACAGGATTTCTTGTGTTCCCTGTATTGACATCTTTTCAAATGTATGCTTTTATTGTGTGACTTTAGCATAATGTTTGCTTTCCCTTGAACTATGTATGTGCGTGTGTGAATATATATATAAATATATATATAAAATATTTTTATATATATAAATATATATATAAATATATATATATATTTTTTTTTAAAGAGATGGGGTTTTGCTATGTTGCCTAGGCTACTGGCCTCAAACTCCTGGGCTTGAAGTAATCCTCCTGCCTCAGCCTCCTGAATAACTGCGACTATCAGTGTGCAACAGAGCACCTCGCTTATACTAATTTTTTATAGACCCCATGTTGATGCTTTGCTGTGTCTAGTCTGTGTCTTCCACCGACAGGATCTGCCTGGCCATCACCAGCTTAAGACTCCAGCCTTCATGTTAGCAGGGGTGATTGCTTAGGCTTCTAATCTTAGATTTCAGAATGCTCTCCAGTTCCTAAAAAAATTAAAAGTATAACTACTATATGATCCAGCAATTTATAATATTTTTGGGTATTGTAAGGAGCAAGGCCCTGGCCCTGGCCCCCCGAACGTTCACTGAAACATTACTGACACAAGGTACATTGATTAATAGGAGAAAAGACACACGCATTTATTTAATGTGTCTACATGGGAGCCTTCAGAATGAAGACCCAAAGATACAGGGGAAATTGTCCACTTTTTTGCTTAGGTTCAACAAAGTATGCACAGCTGTTTAGAAATATGACTGGACAAAAAGGGTACGATCTAATGTTAATAGACTGGGCACGCCCAGGGAGGCCGGCCTGTCTAGATTCCTCTTGGCCTCTCTGAGCAGCATCCTTCCTCTGCTTGTGGGGCAGGACCCTCATTGGAATGGGGGTCTTATGACCTACAGTCAAACGAGGTAGGTCAGGTAATTTCTGTAGGGCCAGTTTTTACACAGAATAATTTTAGGTTTTATGGCTGGCTTTTGGGAAAAAGTGTTCAAGTTGTTCTGGTTTTTATGCTCTGCCTCAGGGAAGAAAGATTCTAGTTTCTGGGGCGAGCCTCAGGGAAGAATGGGACTGAGAGGCAGAAGGACAGGTCAGAGAAAAACTTGCTTCTGAGGCTTTCACTTTGGGGTGCTGTTTTCTGAGCCCCATCAATATACACCCCAAAGGATTGAAAGTAGGGACTTGAGCAGGTATTTGTACACACGTTCACAGCAGCCATATTCACAATAGCCGCGTGGTGGAAGCAACGCTTGTGTTCATCAACACGTGAATGGATAAACAAAATGATACATACATACCATGGAATTCAGCCTTAAAAAGGAAATTCTGATACATGCTGTAACATGGGTGAACGTAGAAGAAGTGCTAAGGGAAACAGCCAGTTACCAAAGGACAAATACCGCATGATTCTGCTTGCATGAGGTACCTACAGTAGTGGAATTCACTGAGCCGGAGTGGTGGTTGTCAGAGCCTGAGGAGAAGGGTTAGGGAAGGGGGAGTTTTTGTTTAATGGGTAAAGAGTTGATAAAAGAAGTCCTGCAGATAGATGGCTATGATGGTTGCACAATAGAGATGTGGTTAGTGCCACTGAACAGTATGTTTAAAAATGGTTAAAATGGTAAATTTTATGTTATGTATATTTAACCTCAATTAAATTTTTTTAAAAAGTGCTATACGGTTGTTAGAAGGTAGAACACACTTTATTAGTACTATAGTCAAAAGAAAGTTTCAGATATGGGATCTTCCCTTATCTTTAGTTTATAGTACTATGGCTAGTGTAGGGGCCCAGGGAAAACTTGCTCTTGGCTCTCTGAAGGTTTGCTGAAAATCAACTAACAAAGGCAGATTAATAGGAGAAAAGACATACAAATTTATTGAAATGCATGGGGGAAATCAGAGTGATTAACCCATCACTCAGTGGGGTATAAATGTTCATATGCCCTTCTTAGGGGAAAGGGACATGAGAAGTGTGGATGATTTCAGAGGGGTCGTAAATTAGGGAAATTCCTGGGCTTGAGGAACATACAATGGCCTAGGATAGTCTGTTGGACCCACAGAGCAAACAGTGGTTTGTGACAAAAGTCTGTCCAGGTGTGTTGACCAACTTATCTTTCTTCCTGCAATATGAGTTCAGTTAATGAAAACTCAGGGAAGGGATCAGAGGTAATTGTTTTCTTCTTTGGTGGGTCGGACTTCAGGCAGATAAGGGAACTTTAGAGAAGAACTTCAGAGAACTTCATCCTGTGCTTTGGGAGAGACAGAGGATTGAGAGCCTGGTTGTGGGGGAGGGGCGGGGTGGTGGCGTAGGACAGGAGACCTTGAGGCTTCTTCAGTTCAGCATGTCAAAGCACCATATTTTGGGGTATCAGTTTCTGAGCCCCATCACTAGTTCTGTATCTTCATTTTTTTTTTTTTTTTTTTTTTAAAGATAGTTAGGGTCTTAATATTTCAAAAAGGCTATAGTGCTGTGGCCTGATGGTAGCTCACTGCAACCTCCAACTCCGGGCTCAAGTGAGCCTCTTGCCTCAGCTTCCAGAGTAGCTAGGGCTACAGGCATGCGCCACCACACCTGGCTAATATTTTAATTCTTTTTTAATTTGTAGAGATGGGGGTCTTGCCGTGTTGCCCAGGCTGGTCTCAAACTCCTGGCCTCAAGTGATTCTCCTGCCTTAGCCTCCTAAAGTGTTGGGATTAAAGTGCTGGTGTGAGCCACCACACCTGGCCTTCATGAGTGTTTTAATAGGAAATTAAAAGAAGTTATCTACAAGTCCATAAGATCTAAAACTAGCATTTATTAAACACCTACCGTGAACAAATAATTCTTTTTAAATATTCACAATAGCTTCACAAAGGATCTGTTACTTTATTATTTACCACATTGGGAAACTGGCGAGGTTAATAGTGTGACCATGGTGAACTAGCCTAGTAAGTGGTACAGTCAGGCTTAAGCCCACGACTGTTGGTTCAAAGTTCACGCTGTTTCATGAAACTCCACTGCCTACAGAAAGCATGGCTGCAGCATTGTCTAATCACCAGGAAATCACGTGGGCTGCTTTCCACAATTCGTTGCTTAGAACAGATACTTTCTCTTAATGCAGAATTGCTAACAAAAGCCAAATTGCTCCAATGCCTTTGTATTCTAGGTGATGTATTTTTATTTTTATTTTTTTTCTGTGTTCTCTTTTTCTATTTATAAAATAATATTAATAAGATAGTGTAAACTATATACCAGAAGTCCTCTTCAGTGGAATTTTCCGGCCCTCTGTTTTCAGAAAGCAAGAATATGGATATTTTATGCTGTATAAGAGGAACACAGGAACAGTTCCAAGAAAAGCACATCATCTCTTCATAGTGCAGCCTATGATTTTCAGTGCAATTTTTCTCATCCTTACTGATCTACCTTTTACAAATATATTTTTGAGTACTTCCCTAGCTGCACATGCCAGACTTTCTCATACCTGGCACGTCCCTTTAGGCTTGTTACCTGCCCATCAGTCATTTTGATCTCGTCCTCGCAGCATTGGCAAGATTTGCATTGTGAAATTGCACTTTAAAAACCCCCACAAATTCAAAATTAAATAAATTTAATATATCAAACCAATAACTGTTACATTATAGGCTAGAAATCATATAGTACCTGCTGCTACATAATGGAATTATGCATGTGACTAAAAAAGTGAGCTGTAGGTGTTCAGCAAGAAATTCTTGACATGGCAATTTTCTCATATTTAAAGCACATGCAAAAAGCCTCTAAAATGTAATCTGTCTTCTTGGCACATTTGAAAAGCAGTCCTGAATTCTGTGTTTTCTCTGTGGAAATGTAATTCGTGTCTCTGTTCCTTCCTTTCAAATATTAAGCATGTTCTTTTGGGGCAGAAGAATGAAGACAATGCTTAACAAAAATGGACAGTAGAGTGCTCTTTCTTGAAATGAATTAAAAAACACAACACATTTCCCAAGACTTAGATTTCTTAGTCATGTGCCTAGAGTGTGCCCCAGGACCTTGTGATCTATCCTTTCTCTTACATATGCGTTGGGGTTGGGTGGGTGGGTGATAGATGTGTATATGGCAATCGAAAATCAGAACATATCTGATGGAATCTATTTCCCTTCTGCATTTTCCCTGCTGTGGTGTTTCCTTAAGGGAAATAATGCCAGTGTGTAGATGCTTGTGTGGGGAGGGGTATGGGTATCGGGAGGGTGGCGATTAGTGAAACTACATTTACATACACGTCAGTGTTTCTCTGCATGTGTTTGCATTTACCACATGGGAACATACGCACACGCTATCCATAGAGGTGATTACAAAAACTGTTAATGCCTCCTGGAAGGTGAAATCACAAACTGCAAAGGTTTCTTGCCAGGGGAAATGTAGAAATGACAGTGCCACCTGTTGTTTAAACCAGAGAATTGCTTCAAGTTCTGTTGCACAAATACAGAGCAAATGCTAGGAGTGCATTTGTCTCCTCTCCTCACATGGAAACTCCAACTCCTTATTTATCATCTGATACGATTGCTGTAAAATGGCCTGTCCAATGGGGGTTTTCACAGTACAGATTAAGAAAATTTCTTGAAAACATACTTGGGTTCTTACTGTCACCGTGTGTGGTTTTCAACACTTTCTTACACAAAATGGAACTTAGGGCTCTTCATTTTATGTGCTTTTTCCCTCAAGAAAACAAAAACAGGAATTTCTCTCCCTTATAGCTGCTAAGATGGATGAAATAGAAGGAAAGTGCTTGGGACTAGTGTCAGTAGCTTATGTTCTATCATCCAGCAAGCAGTTGATAGCAAATATCAGTTGATAATGATGTTGATAGCCACTACGAGTTTCCTTTATTGCTGTTTGTTTTTGGATTCATTTGGGCTTTAGATGAGTTGCTGTATTACTGGAAGCTCAGTCCTGCAGTGAGAAAAGAATAGCTCTTGGGAATATTAGGAGCTGGTGTTAAGTCTGTATAGTGGGTCAAGCATAAACTTAGCAGAAGGAGTTTCTGACAGATAATGTGTGGTCATGCAGGTTTCCGTAAATTATCACAGTGCTCTAATTGCTAGAGACCAAGCTCCCCCCCATATTAATTAGGTATGTAGTTCCCCTATACAATTTACCATGGCATAATTCAGTGGCTTTAACAGAGTTAATGAAAACTGGGTAGCTGGGTCAGAGGGCAACAAAAGCCAAGGCAAGGGTGTAATCTTATTGGATTCCAGTCCTCGAAGCTGCTGCTGTTTTTTCAGGCCATTTCTCAGTATTTCCAACTTCTAGAGAGCTTGCACTGGGGCATTGGTGGGTCGGAGCTCCCACTCACAGCATAGACGGTGTCTTAGATGGTTTTGTAAATTTGTCCCCTTTTTTACATCCCTTTGCTAAATTTCACACATGGACCAAGCCTGTGGTGCTCACTTTTTGATGATACTAAACTGTTACTAGTAAACTTTAAGTTGTTTTGTTGAGGATTGACATGAACTGATGATTTTTATAATGGTATTTTAAATTCAAAAAAGTCAAAGCTCAGGCAAAGTAGTAAAAGAAAATGTAGAAATACTATGAAGTTATAGATGAGCAGAAGAAGACATTTGTGGGGTGTGTCTCAACCTTTTGCAAGTTTTTAAGTTCTTAGGGCCCTGATTTCCCCATCTATAAAATGTGGAATTCAGAGCAGATCATAATATTTTTAAGGTTCCTTCTACCTATAATTGTGTGGATGCATTTGGAATTATCTTGCTAATATACCAGTAGGTCTCTAAATTTGTAATACTATTTAAAATGCAGATTTCCAGTCCACATGCAGTACTAGACTTTGCTGTCCCTGGATCACATGTGGTGACCAGGTGATGACAGGATGACTTCTCCAGTCCTCTTCGAGCCTCATGATTCTGGAAGCATGTTACATGTCCCTCTCATGAAAGAAATTCTCCGAAGTTATGCTAGAAGACTCACAAATAAGCTAGGATAAGCACAGCTTTCCTTGGAAACACCATCTTCCCTCAGCCTTCTTCAGCTGGCACGTAACATCTAGAGGAAACACATCCATAAAGACCACATCATAGTTCATATTCTGATGCCTTTCAATAGCTACATCTTGGAACAATTATTTTAGACCTCTAAACTCTAAACATGGATGAGAAATTTTTAATCCAAGAAATATTTTAAGATGGAAAATTAACTTTTCCCCATTTCCCTTTCTCTTTCCTATTTGGATTTTCTCCATCACACTATTCATTCTATGAATAAGCAAAGATAATTCAGTTAACTGCTTGCCAAAAATGCACTCAGATTTCTCCTGCAAGTGCTCATATTTTTAAGCAAACCAAAGTAATAGGAAATGAAGAAATGAGTGAGGGAGTTTATTAAATTATATTTAGGCTCTCTGACTGGCATTGTTGGGCTCTGGATACTTGTTGATCAGGCTGCTTGCTCTAGTAGGCGTTTTTGTCCAGGAACAAAAGCTAGGCACCACTCATCAGTGAGTACATCATGCTAGAGCTTTAGGTCCTTCTCTGCATGGTGAAGCTTCATCTTTGGTGTGAGGTCTTGGTAGTAAACTGGTGAAGGAGAGAAGAAAAGAGCAGAGGTCCGTCTTTATCCTGCAAATGAATTGTTGCCCCTAATAGACAAGAAATGTTGTGTTGCTCATCAGAAATCTAGAAAAAGGAGAGAAACTTCTGATAATATCCACAAACACAATTTCCACTGCTGTTTTAAAAATTAGTATTTTTTAAAGTTCTCGTTATTATGGATGTACCAGGAGAGTTTTATATTAATAATATGCATGATCTTATATGAGGCAACATCATCTCCTAGTAGCTTCTTCCATTTCATCCTAGTTATTCTGTTTGGGGTCACAACAGTATTTTGGAAGTGGCGTAATGTCTCTTATTTTAAATAACAAGAATACTAAGACCTGATCAGAGAGGTTGAGGCTTGCCTTAAGACTCTGGCCACCTTCAGTTTTGGAAGTAGGTAGTCTAACTTGCAATCTAATATACAAACCAGTATTATTTTTTGCTTTGTTAGCCTTTCCTGGATATATGTGTGTGTGATACACACACACACACACACACACACACACACACGTTACAGAGTAATCAAGGTTCCACTTAAAAATACATATTCATAAATATTTCTGTGATATCAAAAAAATGTGAGAACTCTTAGTTTAGACAAGAATACAGTAAAGTTAGGATTGTAGAGTCTTTCCAGAAATGAAAGGGATGCTTTAATAAAAGTAAGTCTTCTAGCTTCAGGGTATTCTACATCAAAAACAACCTAGACAAATGACCCGAACTTTCTATGTGTTAGTTTTCCCCCATTACAAGGATCCTTAGAGTATTAATAACTTAGCTACTGCAGTTTGAAGCATGGGAGCCTCATGAAGGATGCGGCACTAAAGTATTTGAAGCATGGTTTCACGTCACAGCCCAAGGTCACACACTCCTGAAGGGTTTTGTTAGTTTTGCCACTGTTTTTATATAGTTAACATTTATTGAGTATTTACTATTTGGGGGCCAGGCATTTCACAGCAACCCTATTTTTCTTGTTTTTCAGCTAAGAGGAGGAAACTGAGACTGAATGACTTGCCCAAGGTCACACTGGTGGCCGGTACTTGAACTTGAGTCTTTCTGACTCTAGAGCCTATTTCTTTATCCCTGTACTCTAACGTCTCACCTGGGGACGGTGCTGAGGTGTCTCAGAGGATTTGCCTGTGCTCTGCAGGCCCAAACAGAATTAATCCTGTGGTTTAATGTCTCAACAGGGATGCTGAGGGCAAAGGAGAGGCTCTTATTTTCAAAACAAATGACTTTGGCATTCATAAAAAAACGAAACCTAGAAAATTGCCGGCACCTCTCTTTGTGTGCAGACACTGCTGCTTTGTTTCCCTGTGTCGCGGCTCCTCATTAAACGGCTCCCTCCCGGTGTTGCTTGAAAAAGTAAAAGGAGAACTTCAGAGGTTCGGCTACTCCCAAAGCCCTGCTGTTGCCAGAGCCTCTAGTATTTATTTTTCAAAATCTGAAAAATAGTCGTGGCATTCACACAGCCCTCGCACCCCACAGGATCCCAGGAGAGTCGGAGCACGGAAATGTTAATGCGGGAGGGAGGGGAAGGCCAGAGGGCGGCCTCCTTCCCAGAGAGTGGCCCAGCCAGTCTCGCTCAGGAGGGCTGCTTCACTGGGGCGCGCCTTTGTTTCTTGTTCACGCGGAGTTACAGGATGTGTACAGAGCCCTTAGACGTCACACAGGCAAATGATGACGGAAATTTCCCAACACGGGCTGTGTGCGTGCGTGGCAAGGACACTGCTCCTCTGAGTCCCCCTGGAATACGAGCACAAGTCCCGGTTCTTCACTGCCATCAGGGTTTGGAACCTCGACTCGTCCACCTTCCTTTCTTGCCCTAGCTACAGGAAGGACAGGCCGAGAGCCATGAAGGGACTTCATTTCTGTCACACAGGTTGTGATAACATTACGGCTGCTATCCCGGGACAGGAGACTTTCTCTGGCATCACTTTGTTGTAAGCTGTAAGCTCCTGCGGGGCAGGGCAGGGACTATGACTTACAGCTTTTTTTTTTTAGTATAAAATCACCACCTTGTACATGGGGAATAGCTTGTTAAGTGATTACTGTAATTTTTAAATATTTCAGTTTCTTTATGTAATACATATTTTATTGCAATTTTTAAAAGTGGAGAAAGGGTTCTCTACTGTCTAGATCACCAGGTCGTTTCCCTATTCTAGTTCCTGTCTCTGCTCGATGGCCAGGTACCGTGGTCCGCCCCGTTCAAAACTCCCCGAGTTCTCCCCGTTCTCTCCACGCAGCCAGGCGAGTGTGTCCGACACACCGTGTGTTCATTCTGTTCGACGTTTTTCTAATGTAGTGAATCCTGTCTCCCACTTCTGTGTTCAAGGTGTCCTCAGTATGTTTCCTGTCATACCCTTCTGCCTTTTCTCCCCCTGACTCTTCTCTCTCTCCCCTTACATGAAACCCGACGTGCTAGATGAGTGACTCTGGCTTATTAAGGTGCTTCCAATTCCTTAGGGTATTTATTTGTTACTTATTGCTACCAATTGCTCTGTGTTTAATTCCCTTCTTTTGAACCTTAATGAGTTTTGTGCAACTATTTTGGTTTTCCTATTATAGTTTGGTTATTAAAATTAGTCCAGTCTACTTTAAAAAACTCCAGTCTTGTTTCTGATTCAAATCTTTCTTCCCTCATCGTAGCTTAGACTTAAAACTCAAGGAGCTTATATCAAAAGTGATGTGGGGGCCGGGCGCGGTGGCTGATGCCTGTAATCCTAGCTCTCTGGGAGGCCAAGGTGGGCGGATTGTTTGAACTCAGGAGTTTGAAACCAGCCTGAGCAAGAACGAGACCTCGTCTCTACTAAAAAAATAGAAAGAAATTAATTGGACAACTAAAAATATATAGAAAAAATTAGCCGGGCATGGTGGCACATGCCTGTAGTCCCAGCTACTCGGGAGGCTCAGGCAGAAGGATCACTTGAGCCCAGGAGTTTGAGGTTGCTGTGAGCTAGGATGACGCCACAGCACTCTAGCCTGGGCAACACAGTGAGATTCTGTCTTGAAAAAAAAAAAAGTGATGTGGGGTCTGCCTTTTCCATACCTCACACTCCTTCCCATTATGGACTCTAGTACCTGTGCTGCCACGGGCTGGTAGGAGATATGGTGCTGGACAAATGCCATTTCCTTCATGGGGAAGGCGCTGGTTGTCCCTACTGCCCCAGCATCCTCTCTGTGGCAGGTACCCAAATGGTGACTCATAATATGCATGTATGTGTGATTTGGAGAGCCCTGTCTCTCCTCTAGCCCTCCCCCCATTCCCTGCCACTGTGGAATTGCTAGATGTGGAAGCTTCAGGCCTGGCTCTGGTGGCCATCTCTGGGGTCAGACAGCAGCAAGATGGCTCAAGCCCAGCTACCTTCTGTGGCATCCACTTATCCCCTGAGATACACATGTATTTGTGACAAAACACATGGTGGCATACGGGCTTTGCCACCGCCTCTGGGTCTGTTCTCCCATTCTCTTATTCCCTGCTCATGCAGACAGAGATGAGCTAGAAAGTTTGCTCCCCAAGTACATGACTAACCAGGGAGCTGACACCAGACCCCCCTTCTTGTAGGCACCCTAGATCTTTCCCTTCTAGGAAGGAAAAACACCCCAGCCAATCTTCCATGAGATCACTTTTCTTCTTCTTCTTCTTCTTTTTTTTTTTTTAAGAGGCAAGGTCTCACTCTTTCACTCAGGCTGGGGTACAGTGGTGCAATCACAGTTCACTGCGACCTCCAACTCCCAGGCTCAAGTGATCCTCCTCAGCCTTCTGAGTAGGTAGGACTACACGCCACTATGCCTGGCTAATTTTTCTATTTTATGTAGAGAAAGGATCTTGCTGTGTTGCCCAGGCTGGTCTCAAACTCCTGGCCTCAAGTAAACCTCCCACCTTGGCCTCCCAAAGTTCTGAGATTACAGGTGTGCGCCACTGTGCCTGGCCCACTTTTCTTCTTGAGCACTACAAGGCCAGGGACAAACTCACACCCTTCTAATTCTTGCCTTCTACAGATTGGGAAGGACCATTGTGGTCCTGGGGAATTGATAGCAGAGTCCTGCCTGGTAAGCCCTGGAGGAGGATGTCAGGCCCCAGTTGTCACAGTGTCTCTAACAGTCTCTTTAGGATACGGGGTGTTTTTCAGTCCTCAGCTTTGGGCCTTAGCCTCTTTTCTGGCCTAGGTGGGGAAGCCCTTCTCGGCAGTACCTCAGGAGTAACTGTGATAGGAGGAAAGAAGGGCAGAAAGATCGGGAGACAGTAATCCAGCTCTCCCTACCCCTTTTCTCAAGCTCTGGCTGGGTCTGTTCTTAGCTTTCGTAGTGCTAATTGTTTTTTATGTTTTGGAGGTTCTGGACTCCTTTATCTTGTTCATTGTGAAGTCTTCGATAGCCCTGACATCGTTCATGATACATTAAGTACACTTGCTATACCTGTGGAGACTGCATGGAGGGCTCCTTCCCAGACAACTCACTTCCCTTTTGTGTGTTTTCCCTCTGTGTTCTCAGTGGGCTGAAAGACCGAGAAATCTTATGTGAGACAGGTCAGTAGCTAACGCCTGTTGCTCTGTTTGGTGTCTGCTGGTTCACACATAGGGAAGGCTGTAGATGAATTCCATTTACTTTTGGTTTTTTAAAGATGTCTTGAGAGTAAGTCAGAACTACACATGAGTTGTTTATCAGTTGCCAGTTTTCCCACACATTTTCTAAAAATGTGGGGAACAGCAGATGCGAGGCAAGGCTTTGCCTATTGTCACCCAGGATTTTCATCCGGGAAATGGGGAGTAGGTTCTATTTGTCCTTTGGTAGGAAGAGTATGCAGGAGGGTCGAGCCTGGACATTCCTGAGATTTTCCTTGCCACATGTGTTATCTCCCCCAACACACACGTGTGCGCACGCACACACACACATGTACATTCTCACTCATCAGTTACGAGGTAGAATGGCAAGGCTTGCTTTTCCTGCAAAGTATATTATTACACCAACAACTTTCAAATTTACTTTGGGGGATCATTGCATATAGTTCAGATTTCTTTTAGCAATCAGGGCACATTTGTGCTTTTAACACAAACATCCAAAACACAGACTTTAATTCTTACGCCAATCTTAAAACAATGTAGTAGAATTGATTCCCAAATGTATAGTCAAAAATCCTCCTTTTCTCCCTCCTCTTACCCTTTAAATATCTAGCTGTCTCGAGTACATAAAACCTGTTCACAGAGCTTGGGAACAATTAGGTTCTCAAACTCCATATCTTGCATGGAGGCCAGCTCTCTGAGGAGACAGACTGATGATAAACATCTTTAAACAGCAAGAGATGTGTGCTCTGACCCCTAACCAAGACCGCGTGCGTGTGCTGGCTCTGACGGAGACCCTCACTTCTGCGGAGACATCTGGTAATGGTAGCGGATGAAGACTGCCTGGAGGCTCGAAGGCCTTGGCATCCTCTACTTTTCCTTTCTTTACCCCCTTCGCAGTTTTTGTGGATTTCTCTGTTCGTGAGAGGATTCTGTAGTAAGCATACACTTGTGCTTTACTTTTGTCATATCATTTTAAGAGTTTTTACATCCTTAAACCAGGGGCACATTTACTGTTAATACTTGCAGAAAACTGGACCTGTTGTCCAGGTCTTATTTGGGTCCAGCAAAGACAGGGAATGAAACACAGAAATGCGGTTTCGATTTACTTGTCCTCACATCATCTCATTTTAGCTTCATGGCAGCCCTTCCTAGAGATAGGTGACTAACCCCATTTTACATGAGTAAACCAGTGATCAGGGAAATTGCCCAAAGTCAGAGAGCTGGTTAGTTGAGAAACCAGGATTGAAAATCAAGTCCAGTTCCAACTGTAGTGCTGGCTACACCATATGTGATTGCCTCCCAGCTGTAAACATTTGCTTTGCTACTGTGAGAAAGATTTATACTTATCTTCAGAGTCCTAGGGCAATAGGAATATTTTAGGCTTGCTCTCTCTGGCTAAAGATATGGAGATTCCTCAAAGAACTAAAAGTAGACCTACCATTTGATCCAGCAATCCCAGTACTGAGTATTTATCCAAAGGAAAAAAAGTCTTTTTTATCAGAAAGACACCTGTACTATAATGTTTATTGTAGCACAACTCAAAATTGCAAAGATGTGGAATTAACCTAAGTGCCCATCAATTCACGTGTGGATAAAGAAAATGCAGCATACATATATACTGTGAAGCAGTCCTCAGCCATAAAAATGAACGAAATGATATCTTTTGCAGTAACCTGGATAGAACGACACCATTATTCTAAATGAAGTATCTCAGGAATGGAAAAGCAAACATCACATGTTCTCAGTAATAATCAGGAGCTAAATGATAGACACACATGGGCAACAAAAGGATGCACAGGACATTGGAATCCAAGAAGAGGGGAGGGTGGGAGGCAGATGAGGGTTAAAACTTTCCTATGGGGCACACCAAAGGTCCTGACTTAAGCATGATACAAAGTATCCATGTAAACAAAAACATTTGTACCCCCTTAATATTTTGAAATTTTAAAAAAAGGAAATATTAAAGAAGCCAGGGAGAAAATACACATTATATACAGAAAAATAAAAATAAGGCTAACAGCACATGAAAAGCTGTTCAACATCTTTCATCGATGTGGAAATGCAAATTAAAACCACAATGAAATACCATTATATACCTATTAAGATAAATTTGTAAAAACCAACCACACTAAGAGTTGATAAGGATGTGGAGGAACTAGATCTCTCCGACACTGCTAGTGGAAATATACACTGGCAAAAGCAATTTGGAAAACAGTTTCGTAGTTACTTAAAAAGTTAAAACATCCACCTACCATATGATCCACCATTCCACTCCTCAGTATTTATCCAAAAGAAATGAAAACCTATGTTTACGCAAAGACTTGTACACAAATGTTTATCGCAGCTTTATTTGTAATAGCCTCAAACTGGAAACAACCGAAATGTCTGTCAGCAAGTAAATGGCTAAACAAATTTGGTATTCCATAAAACAAAATACAGCTCAGCAATAAAAAAAAAATTATCTTGTTTGTAGTGATGTTTTCACACATATACACATGTCAAAATTTATCAAAATTGTACCCTTTAAATATGTGTAGTTTTTTACATGTCAATCACAACTCAGCAAAGCTGTGAGAAGATATTTGAAGACTTCTGGGTTAAATTATATTAAGTAAGTTTTTTCTCTGTAGGATTTCCAGAGCCTCTAAATGTTAAGTGGGTATTATTACTCTGCCAAAAGAGAATATGATATATGTCATTTCCTAAACTTATTCTTCCACAGAAGCTTTTTTAAATTTTATTTTTTTTACTGAGTATCTCACGGAACTGGCGTTCCATGGAACGCTTTGGAAAATATGACAAAATCCGTTCTTGATTTAGAAATTTCTAAGTGGCAAATGACAAGAAGACACCTTCTAAATTGTCTTCAAAACAGGAGAGGTCCCCAATTTCATAAAATCTGCTCTATTAAATGTGAAAACATCCCAGTTACCTAAATAAATGTGTGTGCTTTGCTTCAGAGGCTGCAGAATTACTTTAGCTTCTCTTTTGCAGCTACAGATTGCACTTTTTTCCCCCAGTTTCTACTAAATATGAAGCTATCGGCTAAGATTTAGCGGTCTGTTTCATTCTTCCATCCCATGACATCTGCTAGAGGTGGATGCTATTGTTAACAATGATGACACTAAATTATCTGAGCACTCCTAAGTGTGACATTTTGAGGAAAAAAAATCAAAGCAGCTGCTCTTGCAACTCCTTTAGGAGACACACTACATACACGCACAATTCAAGAGACAGAAGAGAAATGCTCAAAAAAATCCAAGTACGATGATTACAAAGAGTTTCCTGAACTCACAGACGGTCATAGCACACAGTTAATTTCACTGCTCCGTGCATATTTTCTCTGACTATGCAAGAACTGACTCCAGGAGTTGCAGCCCCACATGGCTGCCCTTAGACCGTATGACTCAGCTGGCCTGCTCCGCCGGTTTATTCCTTCAAGTCACTCTATGCAATTGTTTAATCCAGTAGCCTGAGTTTCATGTGGAGCTCTAATTACTGCAAGGAATAACATCTAACTGCTTTTCATGATGAAAGCTCTCACAACCTGCTTGAGGCAGAGGATGCTTTTAAGTGGAATTATCATGAGAGTTGAGGAGGCAGCCCGGCATCTCTTGGGCAGACTGGCTCAACATAAGCATGGGTACGTGTGCGTGAAAACCGCGTTAACTGTGGCCAAGGTGTGTCTTCTATGCAGAGCACTCCTCGACCTGGTACACATGCACACTCGCGTCTACCTGGATGTTATTAGAGCTGCCGGTGCCAGCTCTGTTCTCCACACCGCTTCCTCTTCACATCCTCTGACACCATAGAGGGCTGCGACCAAAGATGTGGATGACAACCACAGAGATGACCCAGAGCGGCGCTGTCTTTGGGACTGAATCAGTTGAGGCACCCTCCTGGGTCATATTTACATGGCATAAAACAGATGCTCAGGCATCATTAATACCGAAGCTTTTCAAAGTCACAAGGAGGCAGGAGCTAGCCAGTTAACTGAAGGGGCTCTGGGGAAGTATTCCAGGTTCGAGTCTGTTCTCCTGGTGGGTCGTAACTGACTCAGGGTGACGACGATGACACTTTCTGAGGCTTGACTGAGAAATGACTGAAGAATTCCATCACGTTGTAAGGGAGAAACAGCCAATAAAAATATGTTCTGGCTTCAACAAAGAGACTTGGTCCAGTGGAAAACCATGAAGACGGCTATTATATAAGTCCTCAGCCCTCCTTATCGTGGAGGGGAGGGAAGGCTATCTTTATACACATGGTTTGAAGACTGAAGTATGATCTCCTGCGGGCCCAAGTAGAGACTGATCGTTAGTCTGACTTTGCCTACAGAAAAGAGAATCTATTACAAAGGACCACAGTGCCCCTGGGCCTGCTAGGCTGTCCCGCAACGTGGCTCACAAAAGCAGCATGACGGCCACATGCCATATGGATCTATGCACTGTTGGGCTGTTGCCCAGCCATTTGTAGGCGCACTGCATTCTTTTAAATTGCATTTCAGAGCATCATTTCCAACCACCCTGCTCATCATCTATTGCAGCGTACAAGGCTGTGGCTCAAGAGAGTCTTTAGTCTGGAAGGTATCTAGGCCTGGGAATAAAACTGCAGCAAGCACGACTACCCAGAGGCAGATAATCTGCTCTAAGCTTCATCATTCAGTGCAGATAAACAGTCGCCCTATTAATTTCCCTGTGCCATATCTTGCTTTGGATGTGTCAGGTGGCCTTAGGTTCTAAACTATCATGTTCGGTATCTTAATGACCAGACTATATTGCTATGTTGAGATACATAAGAAGGAAAGTTCTGGGATGCTAGAGTTTAAATAAAAAGGAAAGCATGAGACTAACTGAAAATACAAAAGAAGAAATAGGTAAGGCAGTATTCTGTGTTCTCGAATAGAAAGGCTGCAAACCATAAAGCTACTCTGGTCAAATTAATAGCTTTAATCTAATTCCATGCAACATCACAACAGAATTTTTAAATTGGACAAAGGGACTCTACAGTTCATCAGGACAAAGAGAAATGCATAATGAGAGGGACTCACTACTAAACAGATTATAAAGTAGCCATAATTAAAATAGATCTTTCTTGCTGTAGAGGGATACTTAACTTTCTTCAGATGTATCATTACCTTAACAAACATCCTGTTTAGACAAAGGGGCTGGAGCACCTGAATGATTTTGTGTGTATGTTTCTGGAGTGCCATCAAAACAGCAAATCTTATCCAGTTGTCTCAAGGACTTCTGATGATACTTGCAGGTTATCGAAAGGGAAGAGATTTCCTGTGGATGAGATCTGGATTCCAAAATCAGCTGCTAGGTTTTTCCTGCACTTTTCAGACAGCTATTCCTCAGCGTGTGCCTCCTCTGTACCTCTGGGTTAAATATGACAGCTTGCTACTGAGCTTGGAGTGTCAGTGTTTCCTGCATACTCAACCCAGTTGTATGTGTAGTCAAATCCAACGTTGGGTCTATGCAGGTATAGAATCTACTCCAAAACTGGGAATGATTCCATTAGCACTTTTTTGCACCCTCATCCTGTACGATAAGGGGTCACCTCTATCACCTAGTTCTCACCTAGACCCTTCCCCCACTCATTGAAGACTTAAGCCCCATTATTCAGACTCCGGTATTCACACAGATAAGCCATCTAATACCTTTATTTCGGTTCCTTACCTGCCTCCCCTCCAGTGAACTTGTCCTACACACTATCTCAGCCAGCTTGCATTACCACTAACAGAACTGCCTTCGAACTCTCAACTCCAGGCATCCCTGATGGCTGACACCTGCCCTATACTTCCAGCTCCCTTCTTGTGAACCCTCAGTCCAATTCTTCTTTGGTCCCACTGGCACCTCTATGCCATTGGCCCAACTACCTTTGTATTTTCATCATTCGCCTGTGTCCTCACTGTCCTCATCCACTGCATCATTGCCCTCCTTGTTCCAGCCACCCTCTGGCACACACCTGCACACGTGCCTGCTTAACGCCAAAGCTGCATCTACTCTGCACCTGTCTCCAAAGAGCTTACCGAGGCAGGAGAAAGACCTGCCGCCGTGATAACCGGTCTGCCTGGTGTTTCCACCACTTTCCCTTCAGAAGACATGCTCTCGCTTCTAAAGGGCTCTATGCCATGCTTTCTTTCTCCTCGAACCTCCAAAACCTCCCTCCTTCTCATTGATGTTCCATATTTCTTATTTCACTGAGAAATTGGAAGAAAACTTCCCGAGCCTGCAACCACCAAACCTGTGAGCATTCCCGTATCTGCTCTGTCTTCCGTCCTGACACACAGGTGGACTGTCCTTATTCCCATTCCATCCCCTCTCACCTCCCCAGCAACACCGCTCCTGCAGTTGTCCTGGGGCATCAGCTTCTCCCTCACCAGTGGATTACGTCTATTAATATATAACTTCTATGATAGCTCCCTCTTAAAGAAAAACCTCTTCCGTAAATGTGACACCCCCTTGGTCAATACTCTGTTCTTCTGTCCCTTTTACAACAAAAACTTTCCAGCGGAATCTTCTGTATTCCCTGTCTTCACACCCTCGCTCTGACCCATGCCGACTGGCCCTGCATCACCATCGTTCCATTGATGCCACTCTTGGCAGGGTCACCGCTCATCTCCAGTCGGCCCAATCCGTGGTCCCTTGTCAGATCTCCTCTTCCTCATCCTCTCAGCATTTTACACGTCAAATCCACTGCCCCATTTGAACATTCGTCATTTGGCTCCCAAGAAACGATCCTCTCCCAGGATTGCTGCACCCTCACTGGCCACTCCTCTGCTCAGCTTCCCTCTGCGGGGTTCTTCTCCACGTCCTCATTTCTAAATGGAGGGCCCTGGTGCTCAGTCCTCAAGCCCTCTTCCCCTCCTGCCTGCGCTCACTCCCTAGGCGATCTCAGCCAACCCACGGCTTTCATCATCCCCAAATTTATGTATCTAGCCCAGACGTCTTCTATGAACTCCAAAGCCATGGGTCCACTTGCCTACTTGATATTGCCACTTGGGTATTTAAAAAGCATCTCAGATACAGACTCTTGATGTTCTTCCACCCCAAACTTGTTCTTCTCCAGCCATTCACCCAGTCACAAAACCCAAAATCCTAGGAATCTTCCCTCTTCCTCCATCTCTCCTGGCTCTCACCTATCTGCACAACCCATCAGCTCCACACTGAATTCCACCACTCCTTCCTTCAGCTCCAGCCATTCTCCCCACAACCACACACACATCCTCCCAACTGACCATCTATCTGGATTCCACTGCTGCCCCCAGCTCCCAGAAACTCCTCTCCACAGAGCCACCAGAATACTACTTTATAACTTGGGTCAGCTCACACAACTCCCCTGAACGAAACCTCCTGATGGCTTCCTGCCGTCCTCAGGATGAAATCTGAAGGCCCTGGACGCAGCCCTGCCCGCCGTGCCAGCTGCCTGTTCTGCACGCTCCCCACCCTAGCACACACGTTGGCCTCTTGACATCCCTCAAATACACCAAGCATCCGGAGCCTTCTCACAGATGCTCCCTCTGGCTGAAGTGCTCCTCCTCGCTGAGGTGCTCCCTCCTACCAGAATACTCTCTCACAGACACTCATGGTCTGTCCCCTCACACCACTCAGATCTCTTCTCAAAAGCCATCTTCTTAGAGGGGTTTTCCCCGACTGCCTTACTAAAATAACAGCCCAGGCACACTTCCATCCTCCGACTCTGTTTTATTTTCCCCACAGAGCCAGAGACTGTTGCATTACGTTTCTTTGCCTATGACCTGTCCCCCTCACTCACTGAACAGGTAAGTCCTGTGAAGGCAGGTGCTTTTGGGTACACCAGAGTAGTCCCAGCATTTACGACAGTGCAGAATAGACATCCATTGAGTGAGTGGATGAATAAATGAATGAACCCATTAATCAACTGGTCATTGACTGCAGTTGAAAGCTGGACTCCTGGAAAAGTCTGTCTCCCTCTTCCAGTCTGTATCAGAAGGGGGGCTGTGCAACAGGGTGGAAGAAATGCATCAAAAGCTCTGTTTTCGAGTCCATGGACTCAGGTGCGCAAAGGAAACATCCACAAAGACTAGGAAGCATTTCTCCTGCGGGTTTTGCATTCCTCCTCTTTCATCTGCACCACCTTTCCTCTGCCTATATAAGCAGTAGGTGACTGAAAGGCAAAGGAAAATGTCAGTGCACAAAGCCAGGCACGATTCTCTTCCTTCGTGACGAGAATGGTTGCTGCTCCATCCATAATTTTCTGTTTAGGTAACGTCTTATTTGCATGCTGAAACCATGTTCTTTTTCCTATTACTGATATAAAAGATTGCTTATTTCTAATTATATTGCAGGCACTCAGGGAATTCAAAGAGCAGAAAATATGTCAGGAACAATTTACGAGTCGTGGCTATTTGTGTTCATGTTTGCCCGGACTACAGCAAATATAGAAACGGAAAAAATCGCTTATTAAAAATACCAGCTCTCCTCAGCAGATCTCTGCTTCTGTTTGTTCTCCCAGCCCGAAGCAAATCCAAACTAAACCCTAAGTGTGAATGTGCTTGTGAAAAAAATAATTTTTTTCCCCCATCTCTCAATTGTTTTAAGTGGGAGTTTAGAAATGCAATTTTCCCCAAATTGCTCTGATCTTGCCCTGGAAACTCCATTTCTCTCATACTCAAGTCACTGTTTTGGGGGGAAAAATGCATTTTTCTCTGTGTTCATTACCCTGAGATATCTTAAGAGCAGGAAAATTCTTCCCAGAGTTGAATGAGTCAGGACTGAATAATTATTCCATGGACGTTAGGATGAAGATATCATGCATGAGATAGAGGGCCTTTATACCCAGATTAAAACCCTGAGCTGAA
>CAUYSK010011038.1:0-24887 GCA_963575035.1 Avahi laniger
CAGCCTGAGCAAGAGCGAGACCCCATCTCTACCAAAAAATAGAAAGAAATTAATTGGATAGCTAAAAATATATCTAGAAAAAAAAATTAGCCGGGCATGGTGGCTCATGCCTGTAGTCCCAGCTACTTGGGAGGCTGAGACAGTAGGATTGCCTGAGCCCACGAGTTTGAGGTTGCTGTGAGCTAGGGTGACGCCACGGCACTCGCCCCAGGCAAGAGAGTGAGACTCTGTCTCAAAAAAAAAAAAAAAAAGAATGCTTTTTGATCAACAAAGAGAAAAGATAGATTGGCAAGTCTGATTATGTTATTCATTGAATATGAATGGGTGAAGATCAATTTGGACCAAGTCATTGACAAATTTGAAGAAGTTATAACTCAAGCTCAAAAGCAGAAATTGTAATATTATTATTCCTTACTGCAACAGACCAATAAGTAGGTAAAACATTTTTCCCTTTTCTCAAAAAACACATAAAATTAATCCATTTTTTCTGTTTTGTATTATAATCTCTATTTATAATTATTTTTCCTTTACTTGAACAATTCAAACAAATTCAAAGACAATAAAAGAAAATATTCAGTATTTACATTTCTTTTCTAGACATTAGTAGTAGTTTCATTTCATAAATTTTACAGAAGATAATTTTGTTATATAAGACAAAGGGAAATGTTAAAAAATGGATCTGCTCCAGGTATCAAATACACTTGGTGCTCTACTGAAGCAAAGAAAATAGATTATATTATCTTACATGATTGAAGGATAGCATCTTCTGCTTAACCAAGTAACGTAACTAATAATTTTCTAATGAATTGCCAATTCTCATGAAATTATAATTAAAAGCAGTTATCAAGTAAAACTAGATTTTTGACAAGTTGAATCTTCCTTTATAATTAAAAGGTCTTTCAATGACTCAAATCATCATTGTGATGAATTATGGCATCACTTATCATTGTAATATGCATGTGCAGAAATGCTCGTTAGTGGAAACACTGTGTTACAAAATGTTAGGTAACCAGAGCATTAAGAAGTTAAAATGAGGGCTTATGGTGAATACTGTTTTATTCCCACTTTCTTCTCTCAAAGAATAAAAAAGTCATCTTAAGTTTACTGCATTCAGTCTCAAAATTTTCATAGCCCTGAAATATAATTTCAGAAAGTACTTTTATGAAACAAAAATTGTCATATATCTCATTGTTTCCACTGAGATTCATATGTTTCAATTTGTGGTCTTTTGTCATAAAAAGGAATTGATCTCTCCAAATTAGCTGGTCACATTAGTTCTTTGTTTCTCAACTCTTCCTTGATGCATGCCATGGTGAAGAATTCTGAAACATTTATGAGCACAAGTGTATGAAACAAAATAACTGCAACATGCAATTCCTGGCTATTTGATGGACTGATATCAGTGCTCTGTCATTCAGATGTCTTTGAATTTACTTTGCAGTTGTTGCTGAAAACCAATTACTGGTGGTCAAGGATGGATTGTGGACCTTGGTCGGGTTTTCACAAGGACTTCTGTTTTCCACTCCAATAGCCTCAGGCACAAATAGGCACCTACTGGTTCATTTGGGCATCAATGGAGTGGCCTACAGCTCAATATTCATGCTGAAGCTCCATTAGCTACACAAACCTGACATCCTGTCAACACATTGACCCAAATTTGTATATGCAAAGGTTTGCCTCAGCAACCTTGGCAGCCAGGGGATCTTTGGAAAGGAAGCCTACCCTTTGGGGGAGGAGATGCTTCCAAAATACCCAGTCTTTAACAAATTTCTCACTTAAAGGGATGCTTATTGCATTTCATCGAGTAAAAATGTGAATGAATTACAACTCACAAGCTTCCATAAATAGTACCACAAGGTTTTCACTGCAACTTTTGCTTGTCAAGCCCAAACTAAGCATTGCAGCTCTAGGAAAAAGCACATGGTCAGTACCCCAGGACAGGTTACTGCGAATAAACATATGCACCTAACTGGTGAGATTTCAGGTGTGTGTTTGTAAAAAATAAAACCATCATTAAAAATCCAAGTATGATAAATTTCAAGTGAGTGGTACAGAAAATAAGTGCTAGACATGTTCATAAAAGAGAGAAATCTCTGTATGTCGAGGGAGCAGGTGGGCAGATCAGCATGTGCTAAGGTGAGTCTTGGATTAATTTGAACATCAAATTGGCCCCCCTATATGTTTATAAACTGTAAAAGTTTTATGAAAAGTAAATCTTTTTCAAACCTAAACATAAAAATAAGAAAAAAGTAAAATTTTTGAATAGACAATAGCAATACCTCCTAATTACATCAAAGAATAAAACCTTTCTATTTAATGATAATGCTTCTATATTAAATCATATACAGTTTCTGATCCCTTAAGATTTCCAAGGTATTTTGAGCTATTCTTTGGCTCTCCTATTATAGGACTAATTATTCTTCATATCATGAACAGTTACCCTACCATTTTACCTTGACATAAGTGACAATCTTCCTTTTTTGCCTTCCACAAGTAGAGAATACCTCTTCATCCATTACTCTGAAGAGAAGATTGACATATTCTTTTATCTACTCCTCATTCACTACTCACCATAATTCCATGATGTCATACTTGTGAAGTCTGTGCCATTTTTTTTTTTTTTTGAGACAGGGTCTTGCTCTGTCTCCCAGGGTAGGGTGCAGTGGCATCATCATAGCTCAATGCAACCTCAAACTCCTGAGCTCAAGCGATCCTCCCACCTCAGCCTCCCCAGTAGCTGGAACTCCAGGCACACACCACCATGCCTGGCTAATTTTTCTATTTTCAGTAGAGATGGGGTCTCGCTGTTGCTCAGGTTGGTTTCAAACACATGACCTCAAGTGATTCTCTTGCCTCGGCCTCCCAGAGTGCAGGATTACAGGCATGAGCTACCATGCCCGGCCTCTGTGCCATCTTTGATTGACACTTTTCTCTGTTGTCAGTACTATCCGCCACCCTCTTGCACTTTTTTTCTCTGCATCCTATCTCCTGCCATCTCTCAGTGATTGTGCAGCCTCTTGAGCAATTCAGCCTCAATGACTTTTAATGCTACTCCTCTTTTTTCTTTACATTCATGCCATGAATCCTAACTGTCAGAATCATTTTATATTTTTTAACTTGTCAAAAGAAAAAACATCTTGGAGCTATCTGCCATCGTCTGTTTTAGGACTAAGTATCTAAGAGGAGAGAAGAAGGATATAAGCTAGTGTAACAACAGTACGTATTATCTCCAAGTAAATCTCTTTCCATGTATAAATCAAATCCGTACTGTAGAGCCTCCTGAACAAATAACTGTGTCTATGAACATTACCAGTGAAAATTTTGTTAATGTCATGTCCTTCCAAGGTCAATGTTTGGGTACTATTCCCCCAAATTTAGAACTCATGTATAATGTTTTTTGAGTAACAACTTAGTAACTACTAGAATATTAACATAATTAGTGAATATTAAAACAGAATTCTTTACTGGTAACTATTAAATACAATTGTTTTATTAGAGATCTCCAAAATAGACTTTCTTTTCCTGTATATCTAAAGCCATACATTGGGATCCCTGGCCATATTTAAGCTGCAGCATGGTAGATGCCAGGAGCTGAGGGTGGGAGAGAAATGAAAGTTGGACACGGAAGATTTGAGTTTAATTCCCAGGACTGCCACTTAATGGCATTGTGACCTTTGAAAAATCACTTCATTTCTCAGTTTTCCCATCTGTAAAGTAGGGATAGTGATAACATTAGCTTAGGTCATTGAAGGTTTTTGAGTTTTAGAGACTAGGTCTCTGCTATACTGCACAGGTTGGTCTTGAACTCCTGGCCTCAACTGATCCTCCCACCTCAGCCTCCTTAGTAGCTGGGATTACAGGTGTGAGCCACCACATCCTGGCTTCAGTGTTAAATTAAAGGGGGGAAATAAGTGCGAAAATAGTTCATACATTTTGAAGCACATAGCAAATGCTAGTTGTTATTTCACAATATTTTATTGACTGATATTTAACACAGTGGCTGAGGCTCTGATCTCCAAAGTCAGACTGCTTGGACTTAAGTCTTTCCTTTCTTCCCCAATTACTAGATATGTGACTTTGGATTAGAAGTCCTTTAACTTCTGTAAGACTAAGTTTCCTGCTCTGTAAAAAGGGTGTAAATGAGGCTTAAATGAGATAAACCATATAAAGCACTGACAGCACGGTCTGTAAAATTATAAAACACAGTCATGTGCTACATAATGATGTGTTGGTCAATGACTGTGGTCCCATAAGATTATCATGGAGCTGAAAAATTTCTATCACCTAGTGATGTCCTAGCTGTCATAATGCATTGTCCTAGCACAATGCATTACTCACGTTTTTGGTGATGCTGATGTAAACATACCTACTGCGTCACCAGTCATATGAAAGTATAACACACATAATTATGTATAGTGTATAATATTTAATGATGATAATAAATGATTATGTTACTGGTTTATGTATTTATTAATACCATATTATTCTTTCATTATTATTTTAGGTGTACTTCTTCTTAAAAAAAATAAACTTAACTGTAAAACATCATCAGGAGGGTCCATCAGGAGGTATCCAGAAGAAGGCAATATTAGCATAAGAGATGACAGCTCCAGGCATGTTATTGCCCCTGAAGACCTTCCAGAGGGACAAGATGTGGGGGTGGAAGACAGTGATATTGATGATCCAGACCCTGTGTAGGCCTGGGCTAATGTGTGTGTTTGTATCTCAGTTTTCAACAAAAAAGTTCAAAAAGTAAAAAAACCAAAATTTAAAAACAGAAAAAAGCTTAAACAATAAGGATGTAAAGAAATATTTTTGTACAGATGTACAATATGTTTGTGTTTGAAATGTTATTATAAGAGACTAAAATTTTTAAAATTTTTAAAGTTTATAAAATAAAGTTACAGTATGGTAAGGTTAATTTATTATTTAAGAAAGGAAAAATTTTTAATAAATTTAGTGTAGCCTATGTGCACAGTGTTTATAAAGTCTACAGTAGAGTACAGGCATGTCCTAGGCCTTCACATTCACTCACCACTCACTCTCTGACCCACCTTCCAGTCCTGCAAGCTCCATTCATAGAAAGTGTCTGATACAGGTGTATCATTTTTTATCTTTTCTGTCATATTTTTACTGTACCTTTTCTATGTTCAGATATACAAATACTATTGTGTTACAATTTCCTACAGTATTCAACACAGTAACATGCTGTACAGGTTTGTAGCCCAGGAGCAATAAGTTATACCATCTAGCCTAGGTGTGGAGTAGGCTGTACCACCTAGGTTTGTGTATGTACACCCTGCGATGTGTGCACAACAATAAAATTGCCTAACGATGCATTTCTCAGAACATATCACCGGTGCTGAGTGATGCATGACTGTGCTAATATGTGTTCATTTATTCGTTAATTTATTCAACAAATATTTATAGAGTGCCTACTCTATGCCAGTCTTATTTTAGGACTAGGAGTACACTACAGAAAATAATACAGTAAAAGTCCTTACTCTCATCTAGTGCATATCTTAGCTGGGGTAAGGAAGGTTTTATTATTATTACAAATAATAAAATAAACATACCTGGAGGTGATAATATGCTACAAAATGAAACAGAGCAATATGTAACAGAATGACTCTGAATCTCTATTATTAGTAATCAGAAGTATATTATTAATATCACTATTCTTTCTTCCAAATCTACATTGTTAAGGTGTTTATTTCTCAAACATGTGCTCCGCCTTGGCTCAGATGTAAATACTTTTAAGACACTTCCTATCCTGATGAAACATAAGAATAATAATACTCTCACATAATATTGGAAATCCAAGCAGGATGTAATTCAGCCATGGCTTGCATTCATAGAAATGGACAGAGAACTTAGTTTAACCACCCTTAAACTACCTAGGCTTTTGAAAGGCAATCTTTTACATATGATACTCCAACATCTTTCAAATTAACATATGCGTATGAAGCAATTACTACAAGAAAGTACCTACAGGATACATAAAGTGATATAAGAAAATAATCCCTATTGTCAAGAAATTAATAATCAAGTTGGAGGGGAAAAGATAGTAATATATTTAAAGTTAAATAACTTAAAAGATTTAAATGACATATCAAAATAACAATAAAAATTACTAATTACCAAATAAATTATTTGCATAAGTCAATTCAAAAGAGAAAATAACATCTAATTTGGGTAGTCAGGAAAGTTGACATTTAAAAAACTGAGAAGGCCGGGCGTGATGGCTCACGCCTGTAATCCTAGCACTCTGCGAGGCAGAGGCGGGTGGATTGCTCAAGGTCAGGAGTTCGAGACCAGCCTGAGCAAGAGCGAGACTCCGGCTCTTCCAAAAATAAAGGAAAATTAATTGGACAGCTAAAAGTATACATAGAAAAAATTAGCCAGGCATGGTAGTGCATGCCTGTAGTCCCAGCTACTCGGGAGGCTGAGGCAGAAGGATCGCTTGAGCCCAGGAGTTTGAGGTTGCTGTGAGCTAGGCTGATGCCACAGCACTCACCCCAGGCAAGAAAGTGAGACTCTGTCTCAAAAAAAATAAAAAATAAATAAAAATAAATAAAAAACTGGGAAGAAGGGAATATTTCAAGTGGAGAAAACAGTTTAAACAAATGTCTGTTAACAAGTGAATTTAAATACATTTCAAGTTGAGTGAGTATAACTATTTGCATATCGAAGAATTCAGAATAGGGGGTAGAAATGTGGCTAAAGGGACAGATGGCATCAGGAACTAAAGAAAAAGAACATACATGCTATATAAACATGCACCTTGAGAATGTTATTTTGTCTATAATGGGAAACCAAGACAGAAAGTGAAAAGTAGAGGTAAAGAGGAAGGAACAGAAAGGGAAAATATATTAGGGAATTATTGTACATAATAAGGTGGGATATTGTGTTGCTATGGAAAGATCATTGTGCAGACTTTGTGGAAACCTTGGGAAATGTTTGTGATGTCATATTAAATGAACAAATCAAAACTACTCCAGTTCTCTACTACCAATTAAAAATGGGCCCATATGCATGTTAATAAAGAAAGTATTAACAAAGGTCATTAACAAAAAGTGAAGGGAAACTAACAAGGGTTGGTGAGCACCACTGGGCTAGCAGCAGTGAAGACTCAAACCACGCTAGACCTGGAGGGGCAAAGGAAGAGAGCGGTTGTGGGAACCAGGAAAGAGTTGTAGGGAGAAATGGTTCAGCAGGAGCTGTGCGCTTGGGTAGAGTAATGCGGTAGCTCCACAGCAGGGAGGGAACCAGGAGAATAGACACCCTGACCTCTCCTCCCCTGCCCCTCTGATCTCCCACTGATCATCCCCAAAAAGAAGCCACCCAGCAAGAAAGCCTGAATAATACATCAATGAAGTCAGCCCAGCCTCCCTCCAGGTGTGGAATGACAAAGCCAGAGAAAGTGAATCTAGAGGGACAAATATATACGTGTGTGTCTATGTGCAGTGTGTGCATAACGGTTTGTGTGTAAAACAGAGGAGTTAGTGGGTGAAGAATAAGAAGGTAAGAAAGTCCATTAGCAAGAGAAGGCAGCAGGGCCACATTATGACTTTCATGGGCCCTAGACACTTTTGCCTCTGTGAATGCTTCCTCCATTTAAAAAAAAAGTTTATAACTGCATCAGTATAAAGATAAAATCCAGGCTGGATTATTATATCAATTTTTTCTTCTGATTTTAAAAGAAATCAAACATTTTCATGAGCCCTAAAAGCATCATGGCCCTATGCACTGTGCCTGCTGTGCCTAGTGGGCACGTGGGTCCTGTCTGCAGGAGACCGGATGTGAGATGGTGAGATCTGAGCCCAGTGGGGGTAGGAAATGGTGTATCAGTTGGGATTCTGACAGGAAACAGAAAGGACACTCAGGATTACCCATAGGAGGGAATAGAAATAGCACAGGCCGTGATGCAATGAGCTAGGGCTGGAAGCAACAGCCCTGACCATCCCCAGGCTGAAGGGAGGAGGAAAGGGAACACTTGCCAAAGACTGGAAACACAGTTGTGAAAAGGCCTCATTAGGAGGAGCAGTGGCTTTGACTTGAAGGACACAGTCTGTCTGAGGTGACCTGCAGGGAGAAATCCAGGATTATAAGCACCCTGTCCTCACTACTCTCCCTTTCTCCCCGTTGATTGAGCCCAAACCGAAGCAAAAGTGCATGAGAACCACCAATGCTACGCACACAGGTTCGACTCCCAAAGCAGAGAGCTTTTTGAAGGGTAGATTTGGGGGACCAATTGGAAGCTATGTGACACAGGTGGCCTCTCCAGAATGAGCTTAGACTAGACCCAGCAATTATTTTCAGCATCACATCACCTGGAGAGTTTGTTAAACTAAATTTCTAGGCCTTACCACCACCTTCACCCTGAGTTTCTGATTCAGTAGGTCTGGGGTGATGTAATGGTTAATTTGATGTGTCACCTTGTTTGAGCCACAGGTGCCCAGATATGTGGTTAAACATTATTTCTAGTTGTGCCTGAGAGGGTGTTTCTGGAAGAAATCAGGATTTAAATTGATAGACTGAGTAAGCACATTGCCTTTCCCATGCAGGTGGCCTCATCCACACTGTTGAAGACCTGAATAGAACAAAAAGGCTAAGACTCTGCCTGACTGTCTTTGAACTGGGACATCAGTCTTCTCTTGCCTTCAGACTCAGACTCAGACTGGAGCTTACACCATCATCTTGCCTTGGTTTCTAGCTTACTGACTGCAGATCTTAGATTTTCTCAGTCTCCATAATCACCTGAGCCAATTCCTTATAATAAATCTCTTTAGGTAGGTGGGAGAAGAAAGACAGAGAGAGGGATATAGATAGATATCTAGATATATGGAGATATATCTCCTATTGATTCTGTTTCTCTGGAGAACCCTAAAACAGGTGGGGTCCAGGAATTGCATTTCTATCAAGTTGCAAGTGATAGAAATGATGCTGATGCTATTGATCTGAGGATCACTGCCCTAGAGTATTCTGCATGAACCTCTGCCCTAAATGTGATAATTTGATCACTGTATTTGCAGCATCTAGAACAATGCTCAGTAACATAGTAGGTACTGAGTAAATATCTGTTGGATTAGTAAATGAACAATTAACCTAAGTAAAACCTTAACTAAAGCAAATTCTACTCCCTCAACTGAATCACCTACAAAGCACGCAATGATCCATGGCACACATCGAGGTGGTGTCCAAACTAACACAACAGATCTGAGATTCCAGTAGCCATCGTCTAAGCAGGGGCTCTGCCCTGGGCATTTCAAATCTCACATGTCATCAGTGCTTATTTGCTGTGTTAACATGATGCTTCAAATGTTTTATTCAGTGTGAACAGCATAGTGAATGACTCCATCATCAGTGTTTCCATAGTATATTATATATAATCATTCATCCATCAAATATTAAGTTACAGAGCTAAGGAGCATTCGCAATACCAGTCCCTGGGGAAACAAAGATGAATGACTTCTGTCCTAAGAGCTCACAGTCTAATGGGGAAAAACAAACATACACAGAAAAAAAATGTGGCGAATATTATCTTAAAAGTATGCGGTGGTAAACACAGAAGTACAATGGTAGGCTAGAGAGCTCGGTTTGTAGTTAGAAGTTCAAATGGTAGGTCAGGAGCAGGAAGGAGGAAGGAGGCAACTCTGCCTGGGAATTTTAGGAAAAGCTTCACAGAAATGACTTTTGAGGTGGGTATGAGAGGATGAATCGAGGTTTTCCAGAGTCATAAATGGAGAAGAGCATTCGGACTGAAAGTCTAGCTTGTGCAAACATACAGTGTTTGGAAATTAGTGAAAGTGGAGTGAGATTATTGCAGAGGAAATCAAGGAGAGTTAGGTGGAGACTGACAAGGGATAAGGCTAGAGAGGTAGATTATACAGACAGCCAGGTTATAAATAGCCCCTGAATTCCAGACTCAAAAGAACCAGCTCCTGGGTCTTCTCCAGGAAGCCTCCTATCACCTCCAAGGCAGGAGGAACTGCCCTGCCCTGTGCACACTCTACATACATTTATCATAGCAGTTGCTTCATTACATTAAAATGATCCGTTCATGTTTTCATCTTCTTCACTAGACCACAGGCTCATCAAGGGCAGAAACTCTTACTCGTCTATGCAGTAGCACTTGGTCTGACATACGGCAAGCGACGAGGAAATGTTTGCTGATCTAAGGGAGCCTGAGAAGTTCTTTCTGCTGTAGAATGTGTAGTGAAGGGATCTCCAGCTGGTCTGCCACCTAAATACAGGTGCTGGGCTTTCCCTTCTCCCCTTCTCTCTTTCCTCTTCCACCCTCCTTTTCCCACCATTCCACTGAGTATCAGAAGTTTCACCCACCATCTTGAGGGCTATGAGTATTCCAATATTTTGAAAGGGAGGTTTGTCCTCAGCAGATAAATTGAAGAGAATAGCTTTTGTTCTTCCATTTCTTTGGGATTTTGATGTATCAAAAAAATGGTGAAGAAGGAAACTTAAGTGCCTCCATGGAAGGAGTGGAGAGGTGAATGGCAGGAGAATATTGAAGTCCTGGGTGATGCAGAACTTGAGCCAGGCTTGAGTAGCAGGTGAAATTAGAGTAGCTAAGGTAGAGAGGGAAAGGCAGTCCCGGTTCTGAATAAGCACGGTCATTTTCTCTGCTCTTTATTCTAGGCTGTTGGGTGAAGTTAAAAACATACACAAAATCAAGCCGATTCTTCTTTGTTGTTCCACGTGAAATATGATACATGGAACATTTTAAACACCAATGTTAATGTGAATTGAATTGATTAGTTATTAATACAACTCAGCCCAACCCATCTCTCTTCTACTCACCTACTAAGGAAAAGATCCATTTAAGCTCTTTCCTAATAAAGATAATCTGTCATATAAACAGAGATTGTAAACAGTAAGTGTAAAATTTATCTCTTGTTTAGAACTGGATACAACTACATCAACAGGCACTACTAGAGGTGTTTTAAAAAACTGAACTTTCTGAATCTACTCCTTTATAAGTTGTATAATATTTTTACTATGCTCAAGACTATATTTATGTTTGTATAGGCTGTTCATTGCACGGGGGCATGGAGCTCAGGGGACACCTGAGAGCTGAAATCCAGTACAAATTCTGTGCACTAAGCCATGTGCCCACGAGCTACATACACCCAGAGGAGTCTGCATTTTTTACCTGTGTAATAGTTTATATGGGCTAGCAGTGGCCCTCCCTTGCCTTTCTTCCTATGCCTGTTCTCTTTGGAAAGGACGTGCTGAAACCTCAATGATGATACTACCATTACCATCTTCATCATGTTTCTGGTACACTAGTTTCCCTAAAACATGGTCCTGAGGCAAAAGTTATGACCTAAGGCTTCAAAAGGCAAAGTTATGACCTAAGGCTTCAAGAGTTATGACCTAAGGCTTCAAGAGGCAAAAGTTATGACCTAAGGCTGGAAGTCATAATCTCAGGGTATTATGAATGAAGGAAAAGGCAGAGAAGAGGCAGAGAAGAAAGAAAAGCAGATAAAACATGGTACCTTGTGAGTTGACCATAGCTTCGTAAGAAAACACAGCCAGTTGTTTCGTCATGGGGGGAGCATATTCCAGGCAGGCTGCAGGGAATACCCTGATATTCCTTATTTCTCATGGGCCGAAGTTGGCCCTATAGGACCAAAACACTCCTCAAATGTATTACCCAGCGCCATTGGCCTTCTGCTGGAGAAGCCAAATTCCATACCCCAAGATGTGGTGATCCACTTGGGTCTAAAAGTGCTGGAAGGAGCCAGAACCTCTGTGGCTACTCTGTAGGTCAGGTCAGGTCAGGTCTGGGTGCTGCAGCTACTGTGGCTCCTGTTGGCCCAGGAATAGGGCAGGCTGGGTGAGAATTGTGGAAGTTTTAGAAGCCCTACTAGTTTTAGAAGACAAGACAATGACAGTGACAATGGTGGTGGCAAAGTTCCATACTGTGCAGGCAGAAGAGGCTTAGGAGGCACTCAAGCCAAGCAAGCTAGGGAGGCCCATAAATTTGACTTGAAACACCTGGAATCAAAGAATATTGCTACAAAAAAGACAATTAAAATCTTTGCTCTTCTCAATGTTTATTAACATGAAAATATAGCAAAATTCATGTTTTTGATGACTCATTCCCATAAGAAAGTTTAGTCAAGGCAGGATTTTTCATATGTTTACATGGAAAAGATCTCAATGATGACAAAGAAAATGGGCACAGATATGCCATAGCCCTATGCATGTATACCATAAAATGTGACTTATTATGGTCATCTATTGGGACGTGGAAATAGCTTTGTTTTGTAGAATGACAGTTACTGTTCTGGGATTTATGTATAGCTAAAATTTAACTGATCATTCAGAACCAATTTATTCCAAAAATATATGTCAAGGAAATTTATCACACAATGTAACAACTCAAGAAACGATGGCTACTGAATAGACAGAAGCTATATACATATTTGAACATAGGGTAGATAGCATATCATAGCATAGTTAGAATAATGATTTGCCTATGTTTTATAAACATGCCTTACATAGGATATAAGTTTATTTCTTTTCATGTAAAAGTCAAGGTGCAAGCAATGCAAGGCTGGCATGGCAGTTCCTTGGTCGTCTACAACCCAAGCTATACTCACTTTCTCCTTTGCTAACTCTCAATTCAGTCATCACATCACCTTCTAAGCAACTGGCCCAAGGAAAGGAGTCAAGGGGGAAGGAGAGAAAGGGTAACCTCTTGCTTTAATATCACTTCTTAGAAGTTGCACACATCATTTCCTTCATATCCCATTGTTCAAAACTTAGTGATACAGCCACATAGAACTATAAGAAGACTGTGAAATTTTTCTATTTTCCTGGATAATCTTGTTTGTATGCAGGTAAAAATCTGGGGCTATTACCATGCAAGAAAGGGACTGTACATACAGGACAACTAGCCTTTGTGCCATAGCATGGGTTTCTCAGTTAAAGACCCACTCAAAGAACCACTCAAAGATTCCAAGAGCAAACTAATGAAAGGTTGTAACTACTAAATATGTATCACACAAAACTCATTTTGCTCACCGATTAAGGATGGCAAACGTGTGTTTTAAGTGTCTGTTCTGTAACCACCATTGCCCTAAAGGGCTATATACAACACAGATATAGGATGCTATCCCTGCCCTCAAGGATTTTCTCCACTGACTGGGAAGACAAACATGAATAACTAAAGATAAATTCAAGGGAGCACATAATTTATTTCACACGGAAGTTACAATGGTAAGACCTCATGAAGTAGGAAACAATGTTTTATATGGATACATGTTCTTTAACCTTGAGGAATCCCCTACTCCCCTAACTTCTAGCATGCCCTTCCACCAGATCCGTGGTGGCTGAGTCCTTCCCATCCTGCCAAAAAAGGCTCAAATGTCACCTCCTGAGGGTGAAGCTCCCACATCTAAAATAGGATTCTTTCCAGGAACTCTCTGGCTCCTCGAGGACAGGGACATTGTCTGTCTTATTCGTCCCTGTATCCTGGAGACCTAGAACAGTGCCAGGCACATGGCAAGTGTTCATTAATATTTGTTGAATGAATGAATACATATATGAACGAAGGAATCCCCCTAGAGAAATAGCCCATTGCAATGCAGATGACTGTGACCACAAGGATATTGTTTTCACTTCCAGCTAGCCTTTCAGAGATAATCCTCTTTATCCATCTCAGCCACATCCCTCTTCTGGGCCTCTCAGCAACAATTCCAAACCATTTTTTCTCCTTGACAGCCCCAGACTTCATCTTCCACTTCTTAAAAAAATAAATAAATAAACACACACACACACACACACAGACACACACACACACACAACACAACACATATACGTAAATACAGGTAGAAGCCAGCAGTCTGCGTGAAAAACCATCTTTTCTTTTCTTTTTTCTTTTTTTAAAATTCCTTACAAATACTGTAAAAACAACATTCTTTGCATGAACATTCAATTTGTGACAATTAAAGAGAGTTTTGAGGATCTCTCAAACATAAACAAACAACCACCTTTCCCTATGAAGCTCCTTTTAGTTTATTCCTCTGGTTGCTTCTTCATCTCTGAAGTGGAGGTTTTATCAGAAGATCACATCAAGAAGCTCCACAGACTGGGATCTCCTTGAGCAGAAACCTAATTTTATATTCGAAAAGCCATCTTTTCATTCTGGATCATCCAAACATAGCCCTATCTTTGGTCGTCTCTGAACTCAGAGGTAAATAAACAAAACCGTCCTCACATCCTGCAGTCTCTAAGCCACGGCTCTGTCCCTCTCCCTCACAAGCAAGCTTCTCAAAGTAGCCCAACATCCATCCTTCCTCATCTCCTATTAAATCTTCACCCATGCAGACTGTTTTCTAGCTCAAGCCTTCATCGCGCCAACCAAACGACCACCACTATGGCACCAGTGTTTCCAAATTGCCCTCATCTTACTGGACCCCTGGGCGGTGGTCAATCTCTCCTCGCTTGATTTCTGTGACCACTCTCTCCTCGTTCTTCCCCTGTCCTCTGACTTTTCAGCCTCCTTTGCTGACCGATCCCTCTGTCCACCCTGTCCACGCCAGTGTTTCCCGGGATCTTGTCCTCAGCCCACTTCTCTTATTCTACATGTTCTCCATAAGCAGTCTCATCCACTTCCATGTCCTTAGCAGCCACCTGTATTCGGACAACTTCTGAATGTCTCTAGTCCACAGTATACACAGACACGTGTGTATTTAACTGTCTAGTTGACATAAGCATCTAAACACTGTGGCACTTCTAACTCAACATGTCCTAAATTAAACTTATTATCTATATCCCCACCCCCAACGTGTGTTCCTTCTTTATTGTGATTAATGACTTCACTACCAAACCAGGTGCTTAAACCAGAAAACTTTCAGCCTTCTAGTGCTATAGTTCTCTAAGACCTTTAGCCTCTTCTTCTTAAATACCATTCTCCCCTCTGCCAGACCTTTAGTCCCTCAAAGTAGGATTTATCCTACTCATCTTTGTGTATCTAGGGATAGTAAAGTTATTCGAAAAGATGGGAAATGAGGAGATTACGTAAGATGATTTTGATAATCAGCTCTTAAAGCTATTCACTCATTCAAAAATGTTTATTTAGCTTTTAATATATATCAAAGCAATCATGATTTACTTCAATTATCACCTCTTTTGTAGATGAATATTCTTCATCTTACTGACTGGCTGTAGCAAGCATGTGTATTAGTCTACAAAAATCCAAACTTGTGGCCTTCCAACTTAAAATTGTTACCAACAAACACTACTATTATCATTTTACAGTGAGATTCAGGATACAGCCAACAACGCAAAATCATTCATGGAAAAGTTCAGCAAAAATTCTGACTTTATCAGTGTGTGCATTGCATTGTTAAATTAGAAAGCACATCTTGAAATACACCTGATTCTGCAAAGTAATTCTGTCCACAAAATGGGCAAAGAGAGAGATTTCTCATTTAGTTCACCAACCCGTAATTTGGTGGGAGGGGGTTAGGCTATTTTAATTAATTACTGCAAATTAAATATTTCAACAACTTGAAGTGAGCCCTTAAGAGAATGAAAAAATATACATAGCTCCCCTCTGCTAAAACTGCAGTTGATGACAGAATTCCTACTGTTTAATCTATAAAAATAAAACCTGAGTTTTCAGCTAATTTCGTTTTCTCAAATACAAAAAAACAGTGCCACCCCAATAGGTGCTTTAACATGCACGTTAATTTCTACTCACTGCTGTGGCAATTAGAAAGTGTACTTAATGGGGGAGGGGTGTCATGTTAATTGTTTTCAGAGTTAACCAATTTCTCCATTTAATTGTCAATTGATTAACCTATTGAAATGTTAAATGACTCAGTTTCCTTCCAGAGTAAACAGCAGCAGCATATGGTGGCTTCATCAGCTGAAGGCAGCACTCATTTGCTTGGATGCAATGTGCTGGTATTTTTCTCCACCTCCCTGAGCTTTTAATTAGATGAGGCGATGTTACATGTATTTGTCTGCTAGAAAGGTTATCAGTGCCATAGCTGACCTGCAGAGGCAAGGTTGGGTCTAGCAGCTTTAATAGTAATGGTTTTCAGCTATGACTGTTGTACTTGATTGCATTGTGATGGTAATTAACTCAAGATCGCTTTCTTCAGTGTGTGTGTGTGTGTGTGTGTGTGTGTCCTCCCGTCTTTCCTGTAGCACTAACTATGCAATGAGATGTTTCCCGTCATATATATGCACTTATTAAGCACTCATTGGATTCTAACAAGCATGCAAATAGTCAAGAGTTTCTTTAGGCTAATACGGCGCTACTCAGATTGTGGTGCCGTTAAATAAGTACACTGATCTTTGCCTGCAGCACATTTTGCAGAGAAAAAGCCAGCTCCCTTTGGTAGAATTTTGCTCCTTTATTTTCGTGGTGTGTCATGCCAGGGGATCATTACAACTATAAAGTAAAAGTGATTTTATTTTTTTCAATTTAAGCACCGATGAGGCCATGTAGGATTGAGAGAAGCAGACAGTCAGAAAGATTTGGGTTTGGAAGCGTTTCCCAATGTTCTCGTCAAACATTACCGTGTTTTAGCGACCAGATTAATGTAAGGCCCCAGTGGTGAGCTATTAACTCAGTCTTCGCATCGCTTGCACACTGTTTTCTGACTCGGTGCGTGTTGCCTGCATGTGTGTTTTTACTGTACCGCACTATTGTTTAATTACGAGACAATTGCCTCAACTGAGCCAGTATTATCATCCTTGATAATGTTGGTAGCAGGCCACTGAGACAAAATGATTACAAACCTATGTTGTGTTCAATAGTTCTTTAGAGGATTTCTCTCTTCATAGTTCTGGCTCATTCATGTTTGATTCAGCACATTTGTTCTTTAAAAAAGGCATAGCTTAGAAGAGTTTCAGGGTGGGTTAATAACTCAACTGAAAATGGCTGCTCGCATTGTAAAAGCTTGTTCCCGCAGTTGCTTGGGGCTTTCTTCAGTTTTGCTGCTCTGCAGCTTCGGCCCAGTTGGTAAACAGCTTAAGTCCAGACATCTTTTCATTCTCTGAGCAGCGGATTGAAGTAAAAATGCATATAAGTGGCGACTGACTGGCGCTGGCCTAACAATGGCCTGTAACATTATGCAAGGGTATTTACATAGGAATAAGGCCTTGCTAAAGGAGATGGGGCAATTAATGGTGTGGGCCACACATATAAGGAAAGTTTGTCCAATCCTTTCCTAAATAAAGATCTTTTGTAAAGTACTATGGAAACTCATGGAGGCCTGGAAAGAGATTAAGGGTGGAACTTTTCTGGGACTTTAAAAATATATATATATACTTGAAATTTTCAAAAAGCCAAGTGGTATTAAATAAATGCACAGGAAAGAATATGAATTCTTTGTTTTGACCATTTTAGATAGTTTCTCCAGCCCTGTAAAATAATAAAAAGAATTATTTCCAGTTCTCTTCTTTTTCCTTTTCTTTTTTTTGTGGGGGGGCGGCGGTGATGTTCCTTGAATAGAAAATCGTTCTGAGACACATACACAAGCTCCTTGGTTATCTTCCTTTCCTGATTGAAATTGAAGCATCATCTTTAAAATATTTGAAAAGTTTTGCTGTACCTCTCCTTTCAAGTAACGTTTAAGCAATGGGAGGGAAAATTGCCCCAGCGGCCCAGCTTACGGGGAAAATCCCAGGACTTTCAGGAGTGAGAGCCAGGGCTTACACAATGAAATGAACAGCCACCAAAACAGGGAGGGTCCCGAAAGAAAATGCAGGCTTGTGTCATAGGAGAAGGCGAAAACATTGATTGGAACCTAGCCCTTTTTTTAGGACATATGTCTTGTATCTTGTCAGTCCGGATAAAAATTAAAAATCAAATGCTTAAATTATTTTCATTCAATACTGTTCCAATACTATTGCCTTTGATTTCCAGGGGAGAGAAAGGGAGTAGGAGCCCTCTTCATTCCCTCCTCACCCCTAGCTCAGCAATCCCAGCAATAAAAGACAAATCTGGGGTAGGTCTCTCACATGGTTGCATTCTGATCAGAGGCTCCCAATCTGCTTCTGCCCTTGGCCAGATAGCATGACTGCTTTTATTACTTTGGATCAGAATATTTTTAATAAAGCATCATCAGCATTTGAAAAATAAGAGACAGAAGAATGTTACTCTTTGGATAACCCAAGCCCTCTTTATGTGTTTTATGACCAATCGAAGCACTGACTGTGTATTTTAAGCAAAGCACTTGAGTTTCTTTTTTCCTTTTTAAATATTTTATCTCACTCAAAGGACATTTTCTAAGAAAGCAGAACTTTGGCAGGGAGTGTTCGAGCACTGTTTGCACTTGCTAGTGAACCTGTTCTTATTTCCAAAGTTTTGTTTTTTTGTTTTTTGTTTTTATTTCATTTCCTCATTTAGAGTTGGTTCAGGAAATTCATGTCCATACGGGATAAGTGAAATAAAATCTTAATGTGATAACGCATAAGCTTTGGGTGTCTGTGTGTGTGTGTGTGGCGTACAGAGAAAGTGATTTCAGCTGCAGCCCTGTCAAGCCGGCAGAAATCAATGCCTCATTCAGGACTATTGATCAGTACTAAATTAATTAGACTCCAAGGCTTACCGCAGTTGATAAGACAACTTGTTAATTTAGTCAATGATAGTGTTTTCCCTAAAGCAGCAAATACCCTCTTCTTTAGAAAAGGCGTTTCTAATACTTGCTGCCAGTTCTTTTGCATTGTTTTCTTTTCTTTTTGGGGGGTGAGGAAGGGATAGTTTGGGGTAGGTGGGTTTGCAAGGGAAGCGGGGATGTGGGGGATAGGTAGCAGAGGCCGGGGAGTGCCATGAACATGTGTATGCTGAGGAGTCCGTCTGGAATATGCATCTGCCCACTCCCATTTTGGTTCCCTTGCCTAACGCTGTAGTTTCAGGATGAAAAGAATGCAGCAGCCAGATTAAAACCGGGCCCTGGATTTCCTATGGGGCTTTGGCCGTGTAAGACCACTCCAGCCCTGCGAGGATGTTCATTTGGAAGGGAGCTACTTCCTAAACCTTCATTTAGAATTGACTGATACAGATTGCTTTTGCTTTCCATTTAAACCTGCAACAGCGATGGTCATAGCCAATAACAAAGACTTCGGGCCCTGTCGGTAATGCAAACTGTGCATGGAATGAAGGTATCCCAGAATGCCCTGAACATGGGGCAGTACTTCCTGCTGGCTTGGAAGGACAAAAGGACAAAGCCCGAGAGTGTAGGGGTCCCACCAACAGCTCTTGGAGGCAACAGCCTGCTATCAGCAGCACTCCAACCCTCTGCGAATGCTAATAAGCTAGTGAAGAGCTCAGCTTTCTTGCCATAATTCTATAGTGTGGTTGAGGACCCCATAGTGCTCACTAAATAAAGACAACTAATTGAGAATTTTTTGCACATTTTGCCCAGGGGACTTGTTGTTCATTCGATTCTTTGGGGAGAATGTACCCCTACTGACAAGAGTAGCTGATTGTTTTGGCAGCCTCGTGTTACTCTTCCCTGGGTCTAAGACTGACTTTCGAAGTATGACAAAAATGTTTAATTTTGATTTTTTTAATTATGTTGCTGGGAATTATTTTAGATCTCAAAGAATAGGCATACCAGTGTTCATCTTAAAAAAAAAAAAAAATCCTGGCAGAGTTTTTTGAATTAACAGAGCCCTGTTTTTTCTTTTTCTTTTTTTTTTTCCTCTTAAATTGTATTTTCTGTGGTGAGGCCTACATTTTTGTGTCTGCAGGTGACACGTTGATTGAAACTAAAATTAATAAATCAGCTGAAAAGCTCACACCTACAGCTCACAGCAGGGCCTGGAAAACACGTTTATAAAGGCAGCTTTATGCCCTCATATAAAGAAGGAATAAATTACAGAAGCACTTGTTGCCCTGGGACTTGATTTTGCTTTGCAATCTGGTATCTTATTTTTGGAGGCTTATTGTTAATCAACAGGTTCCTGGTTGCTTTAGCAGGTGACTTTGTTATTAATCTCTGATTTGACCATTATAGCATATTAATGAGGAGGCTTCTAGATGTGGGTCTATCTTCTGACCAAGAAATTAGTTTAAAAGGTGCACTTTTTACTCAATGGCTTGCAGTTAGCCACGTTGAGGACCAAATGCAAAGTAGCATTTTCTACAGCTTGTGTCGTATTAAGGAGTGTTTTACTAACATATGTGTCTTACTGTGCTTTTCTTCTCTCCTACACTTATTTCTTCACCATGGAGGGCAATTATGGAACTTACCAGTCTCTGTTCATTTTTTTAACAAAATAAAATTATATATAAATAACAAAATGATATCCTTTCTGATTAATGTGCACCCTCATTTTAATTAAACAATGTCAATGTTCTTTGGAGGTGTGTTCAGAATTAAAATGTATGATTTGGGAAGGCAAGAGGTTCAACATTTCTCACCAGAACTAGATTAATAAATGTCATTATAAGTGAGGGAATTTAACCATCACTTTTCTTTTTAGAGTCTGAGGTAATTGGAAATGTTTAAACTTGACAAAAGAAGGAAGTAAATATACCTATGGGGATAGTTTAGAAACATAAAGAAAAACTGAGGATTTAAGTTTTAAATTTGTAATTACAAGGATCTCCAGAGCACATGATGGGGCAAAACAGCCCAGACAACCTCACATATGAGAAGAACTGCTTTGTGTTGCAGCTTGCAGATATTTCAAAGAATATCCTTTGGCACAATATTATTATTGCCATTAATTTCCTTTCAAATGTTCAGGACACTTTGGTCCACCTCCCAAGTACTCATGCTGTCTTCTTTTACACCTAAGAAATGTCAAGCTTGTGCTTTTCTTATGTTTAATTTTTTAAAATTAAGGGTTTGTGCCAAGTGAGGTGCATTTGCTGTGATTGTCCAGCTCACCTTTTCACACTAAGTCACCAAGTATTACATCTTCATTCTATAGGTTAAGGTCAACCCATCATTTCTTTCACTAAGGAATGTTCTGGGTAGGCTTCATGAGAGGAGAAATGTGAGTTAGAGGTGTCAGTAGAAAAGTTGAACGTTAATCACAGGAAAGCATGAGAATGAACATGTCACCTTCAAATTTGACATGATTTATAAAATGCTTGCCCTTAAAAATGCATCCCAACAAAAAAAGTCCTTAGGGTTATCCAACGGCTCTAATGTTAGGCCATTCTCACGGACGGGGACATTTGGAAATACTACTATCCTCTTAAAAGAGTTACCAGCTTAACCAGCCATTGGAATGACAACATCAAGCTGACCATTTTATAAGAAACATCTGCTCCAAAATCAACATGGTTACCTGGAATCTGGATCTTCAGTCTGGATTTATCTCTTTGGGCCAGTAAGTTAGGAGACCTTTGGTGAGGGTTGCCCCCACGCACCTACAACACCCACAAAGAATAAAACAAAAGTGGTTGCCTAAAGGTTTATCTTTTGAAGCTGAGGAAGAAAAAAAAAATCTGTTCCACACTGCGCAGTAACAAAGCTTATGCCCCAGTGACACAAAATCAACTGCTTTAGGTTTTTATGTACCATGGAATAGCTAGGGGAGGGTGGGGTGGGGAGGAAGGAGCTTGTAAATGAAGAGTAGAAGAAGAAAGAGAAAATAAAGAGCATGTTAAAGGAAATTAAGGAAGTAGCTAATGTATTCTAGGAACTGTTCGGTTAATTTTTTTGATAATCGTAGCACAAATTCTTAGAAAACAAGGCTCCAGGTGTATACCGAAGTGTTACAGACTGCTGCTGTTCTAGCATGCTTTTAGAAAGCAGGACGGTTACTGTTAGGGGACTTTCCCCCTCCCCCAGTTCTCCCTCAAGTACTTCCAGCGAGGGAGGTTTCCAGCCCGTTTTGTCTTTAACAACTTAGCAAGATCAGACACATTGCTGCAATGCATATGCAGATTTTACCTCTTGTTACTTTCTCTAATGAGCGTTCACTTAATCAATTTGACAGTAGCCTTTATCCCTCCCATCCCTCCTTTTTCTCACATCCACTAAGAAAGTTTTTCAGGGAAAAAAAGTGTTAATAGATTCAAGGGGGTGTTAGCGACGTGAAATGGTAGCTGGCCCGAGCTGGGTGACTCACAGGGCTCTCTACTCCTACGCGGCTCTGTCCAGCTCCTGAAAGCAGGAAGCAGGTCTGCCGGTCTCATGAGAAAGCATAGATTTTCATAGCCGATAGAAAATGGTTTTTCTTTTCTCTTCAAGAATTCAAGCAATTAGTTGTTAAAATTTAACCAAACCCTTGAGGACAGTGCTTTCTCATAGCCTCATGTCTCCATCCTGCCTAGAGCACTTTTAAAAAATGTGTTCAAGAGACAATCTTGCTATGAGACATGAGGAACCAACTCAAACTGGTATTCTCCCAACAAATTGCCTAATAGGGCACCCTAAATCACTTGAGCAGTGATGACCTTGTGAAGTGCTTCTCCTGCCTGGGCGTGAGAAGTGCAAGGCAGAGCGCAAATGGGCTTAAGTCTAATGTAGTTCAACCTTCCCAGGGAACGGGCGACCACAGCCCAATCTGGGGAGTTCTTGATCACATTCTCAACTTGGCCTCAACCTGAATCTGTTACTGAGTGATCTATATAAGACAAAATATGTCCCAGCTGCTGGGATTTGCCAGGTTCTCAACAAAATGTGAATTCTGGAAGCCAGATCAAGTTTTCAGCCCTGGCGAGTAGACGCAGCATCCCTGAAGCCTGCTTCATTTCTGTTTGGCTGCCATTGTCTCCTTCCAATTCCTTCTGGCCCTCTTCAGCAGAATTCACGTCCTTTAGCCTTAGTCAGTTTTGTAATTCACCCACCTGACTCTCTTCCATTTTACCAGAGCCAGAAAAATCACTTTAATGGGAGAGGAGTGGAAGGCCCACCAGCCCCTCCCCACCCCTGGTCTGTGCTGGGTCAATCCTGACTTCTATCCATTAAGTGCTACTAACAGCCAATTGTTCACCTTCTAAATTTAGATTGAAATGGCAAATTCGGTTTTAAGATAATCAAGAGCTGGTCTCTATCCAGAGGTTATCATTCGGGTTTGTTAGGTCACTGACAACTCTTTCTTTTCCTGTGTTTTTTTATTAAAGGTGGGAATCTATATAACCAGTTGCCTGCCTGCTCTAACGTGAGTGCCTGCGCTATTTGGCAGGCTGATTCTGTTCTAATCACGGAGAGAATCTCTAACTGGGATTCCTCCGAGGTCTAGGAATGAACAATAGAGTTTACAGCCTGGCTTCAATGAGGATACTTTGAATTTTTAAATTTTTATTATTTTTCTGTTAGAAATGGGGTCTCACTCTATTGCCCAGGCTGATCCTAGCCTCCAGGGATCCTCCCACCTCAGGGTCCCTAGTAGCTGGGACTATAGACAAGAGCCACCACGCCCGGCTGAGAATAACTTGAATACTAAGGGCTGCAGTGACATTTTTAAGAAGATAAAGTGAATTAATCCACAATAGAAGAGTCCGCGTGATGTCATCTGAACTCTCTGCTCCTTGTTAGAAAGGCAGAATGGAGGTCCAAACCCCAAGAACTATTGAACCAGAATCTGCATCTTAAGGAGACCACCAGGTGATTCATATGCATACTTCTTTAACAGCTGCGGATCTTTGAGAAGGCAAGAATATAGAGAACCCTTGTGGATTCTTTAGATTCATTTTGTCTTCTCTCAATTCCTAGTGAGTCAGGGAGAATATGGAGTTTGGGTTGGAGGGAAAAGTGAGGAAAGAATGGAGGGAATCAGCAGGTCAGAAGCATCTCTGACCTGCTTTTCTAAAACTTTTAGCACACACAATTAAAACTTTACGCTATTTTCCTATTTCTCCTGGAAACAATTTGGAATTTTATCTGTCTCTCCTCTTCTTAATTTTACCAAAACACCTTGAAATGTCCTCCACTGTACTGGCCTTTTCGGTTTATTGATCTAATAGTTTAACCCTATTTCTATGTTTTACTTAAGATTAGTTCCTATGTGGGTTTCATTCTAGAAAACAACACAGGTTTTTCTGAGCTCAAAGAGGAACTTCTAAAGGGCTGTTCCCGGCACCTGCTGCAGAGGATGCCCCGGCAAAGGCTTAGCCATGCTTTCTCCAACCCTGATCACCCACCCTGAACAGATGGGCAGGAGTAAGGACAATCAGCCCGAGTGGGAAGAGCATGGTCCTCAAGGTCTAGAGACCTGGATTTACAAACCTGGTTCCACCATAAAAAATGCCTGTGACCTTTGGCAAGTGATTTAACATTTCTCAGGCTCTGGATCCTGCTCTGTGCAAAGGAGATGATAACTAGAAGGGTTGTTGGGTTGATTATTACGTGGTAGGCGTCGCGTTCATGCCCACCACAAAGTGGCGGGTTGGTATGTGGGGAGTACTCTCCCTTTGGGTTTTCCTGACAAAATCCCTGAAGAGCTACTCACAAAGGAAGCTTGGCTGTTTCACCCCCAAGAGGAAAGGCCCTCCAATGTGGTAAGGAATGATTTTGACATAGGTAAGAATCCATGCTTTTGGGGTTGATTATAGTAGACCCCACTTATTAAACACCTACGATGTAATCGTGACATTTGGCAAGTGCTTTAACCTTCCTGAACCATTCGCTCCTGCTCTGTGAAGTGGAGATTATAATGTCTAATAGGATTGTTGTGGTTGGTTAAAGAGGTTGCTTTACATTCATTATCTCATTTAATCCCCCCAACAACTGGGTGAAATAGGCCCTATTTGCCCCCATTTTATAGCTGAGGAAACTGAGGTTCAGAGAGGTCAAGTAATTCCCTCAGGATCATATAGCTGATAAGAGAGCCAGACTTTCAGCCTGCCTGGGGCTCTCTAATCCAGAATTTATGTGCTCATCATTGTACTTCCTATGCTTTTTGGAGACTGGTTTGTAAAAGGGGAACTAGGCAAC
>CAUYSK010011039.1:0-13256 GCA_963575035.1 Avahi laniger
TTTTTTGTTCCTGATGGAGCTTATTTTGTCTGGGTTTTACTGGACATTTTTATGTTCTTGAGGTGTCAAGATTTGACATAAAGGTTATAAAAATATAAACTCAGTCAAAGAGAAAATAATGTGTGATTTTTGATAAGTAAAGTAAATTTAATATTTGATCTAATGATAATCACTAAATCTGAGTTACAAACAAAAATACCTATGTGTTTAACTTTAAGGTAAAAATGCAAATGTGCCTAAGTGTCAGCAAATTAGAATAAATAAAACACCAAGTAGCGAAAAAAAAACAAACTTATGGTCAAAGATTTATGAACATATTTTGGTTTTGGTCTTTTAACCCTAACTACAGGTAGAGTTTACTCCCACTGATTCAATGTCTGTAAAGCCCAAGTGTCCATCAATATATGAGTGGATTAATAAACTGTGGTATATGTATACCATGGAGTACTATTCAGCTTTAAGAAACAATGGTGACATAGCACCTCTTATATACTCCTGGAAAGGGCTGGAACGCATTCTACTAAGTGAAGTATCCCAAGAATGGAAAAATAAACACCACATGTACTCACCATCAAATTGGTATTAACGGATCAACACATAAATGCATATATAAGAATTATATCTATTAGATATTGGGCAGGGGGGAGGGGGGAGGAGGGAGGAGGGGACGGGTATATGTGTACACAAAGAGTGCAATGTGCACCATGCAGTGGGATGGACATATTTGAAACCTGGACTGAGGGGGGGAGGGGGGGCAAGGGCAACATACGTAACCTAAACATCTGTACCCTCATATTATGCTGAAATAAAAAAAAAAAAAAAAAGAAAATGAGCAATCTTGTTTAGCTCAGAATATGAATATAAAATAATTAAAATATTTTAAAATATCAAAAAAAAAAAGAAAGTGAAAGGACAGATCACAGAATGGGAGAAAATATTTTTAAATCATATAATTGACAGGAAACTGTATCATAAAGAACTCATTACCAAAGAATGAAACGGTGGTAACCCAGTTAAAACTCTGGTTAGATATAAAGCAAGTAGGAGGGTCTTAAAGATGACCGACTAGAGGCATCCAGCATCTGCCTCCTCAAGAAAGAATTAAAATAGCAAGTACATAATCACACATTGACTACAGCATCTAAGAGAGAACACTGGAATTCAGGGAACACTTGAGGCACAGAAGGAGAGTGAAGGGAGGCAGCTGGCTAGACAGGAATAGGCTGGTAGCCCATAGAGACTCCTCAGTGAGGGCAAAGGGGAAGTGAGCCTCTCCAGTAGTCAACATTCTCACCACGGACTCCTGAAACCCTATCCATGGAAAAACCATATTTACCAGTGTCTCAACCTTGTAGGCCTTGAACCACAATTGGGAGTTGCCTGGAAACCATGTGAAGGCATTGCTTCAGAAAGGGAGCTCATGCCGGCGTCCATATCTCATCCCTAGGCTGAAGCTGCTGCCGCACAATACCATTTTTAGAGTCCAGGCCCCACCAGATTACATCCTGCCCTGGGGCCAACAGTCTCTGTCTTCATATCCCTGAAGTTCCACTGACATCTCCTGTCATCCACCCAGAGGGCTGCAGTGGTATGATGCTCACTGGACCCAGTGGAAGTGACAGGATCCCTAGCACTTTAGCACAAATAGTGTCCCCAGGAAGATTGTACCTAGGAAAAAGGGAGCCAAAGCATGTGCTCCCCAGCGTTTCAAACTTACCTGCCTGGAGCCACTGCCACTAACAGCAACCCTGTGCCTACCAGCAGCAGGGCTGAAGAGCACTTGCACATGCCCTTTGGACAGGCTCTCCCCTCCCACCACTGTCATTATCCACTGATGCCGCCTAGAAAAAAGCATGTTCCTATGGCAGTGACCACTTCCAGCAGCAGGGCAGTCATGTACTTGCACACACCCTGAGACCTGGCTTTCCCTGGGGCTGCCACTGTTGCTGCCAGGGAAAGACCTCCATGCTCCCTAGAACCAAATATCTCCTGCTTGAGGCTGCTGCCCCGGACACCAACAGCCCCCTCACCACACGAGCAGGAGGGCCACAGCACACTCCACATTCACCTGTGCCCCGTGGACAAAATCTCCCCATCTACCTACACTAACATGATGCAACCAACCTAGCACATTGACCTGGAAGGCCTGGGGATCAACCCGCCCTGCCTACCACAATCTGTGCCATTGTGCATCACCAGGCCTGGGATGGGACCACCACTCCACCCCACCTCCATGCCTGAGCATGTAACCTGGTGGCCTGGGGATTTCTACATTCCATCCAAAGTCACTGGCATCTGTGTATTCTTCCCAGGGACATGAGGACAGGCCCTCTCAGTCTGCCACTACCACCACAGCCAGTACTCACCTCCATATGCCACTTGACAGCCTGGAGTCTGGCCTCCCCAACCCGTCACAGCTACTAGCATTCGTCACATTAGACTCTGAGTATTGTCCCATCACTGCTACTATCATTACCCATGCCATGCATGCTGTCCAGGGGCCTGAGGCCTTGCCCACCCTCCTGGCCCACATCTGTGACTGATGCCACCCTAGCAAGCCTCCTGGATGCCCTACAATTGACCTGCTTGGGCCTGTTAACATTGGAGGCCACATCTGTTGCCTGGGGAGTCCAGGGACAGGCATGCTTGGCTTCTCAGGGCCACCAGTGGGGCCTAAGGACTGGTCCACCTGGTGTTCTCAGCAAAACTCCACTATAGACTCCATTAACAACAGAAGCCTAAGCCACTGAGGAAATCACAGACACCACTGATACTGTTTAGAGCTGATGAAATCATATGGAGACTACATGAATGCATGCTAACAGAATTAAAGCTAATGTGTCTTGCCCAATCAACACCAGGGATAAACTTTCAGAAAAGAGTCTTCCCCTTGGAAAACTAATTCAAAAAATTGGAAGAAGGGACCATTACATCCGATATCCATGAAAGAGCACAAGAAACATGAAAAAACAAGGAAATATGACACTTCCAAAGTAACACAATAATTCTCCAGCAACAGATTCCAATGAAAGAGAAATTTATGAAATGACAAAAAAGAATTCCAAATAATGATGTTAAAGAGGTTCATAGAGATACAAGAGATCATAAATAAGCAATACAAATGAATGAATGTATGAATGAGAAGTTCAGCAAGAGATAGATACCATAAGAAAAAAAAAAAGAAATCCTGGAACTGAAGAATTCAATGAACAAAATCTGACCTCCTATGTAAAGATATGCATAGACTGGAAGTGAAAGGATGGACAAGAATATTCCATGCAAACAAATGGAGGAGTAGCTATACTTATATAACACAAAATAAACTTTAAATCAAAAAACACAAAAGGAGACAGAGAAGATCATTATATAATGTTAAAGAAATAAACTTAGCAAGAGCATATAAAATTCTAAATATATATACATCCATCACAGGACTATATATACAGAGGTAGATGATGTAAATATTATTAGATCTAAAGAGAGAGATAGACTCTAATACCACAATAATTGGGAACTTAAATGCCCACTATCACCATTAAACATATCATTTAGGCAGAATATCAAAAAAGAAACATTGAATTTAATCTGCACTTTAGATCAAATGACCTAAAAAACATTTATAGAATACTACATCTAAACAATTGCAAAATATACATTACTCTCATCACCAGATGGAACATACTCCAGAATATGTCATATGTTAGGCCAAAAACCAGTCTCAACAAACCAAAAAAAAAAAAAAAAAAAAACTTAGATGAAAGTGGAATAAAATTAGAAATCAATAACAGGAGGAACCTTGGAAACTATACAAATACATGAAAATTAAACCAAATGCTCCTTAAAGATCACTGGATCAATAAGGCAATTAAGAGAAGAAAAAAAAGACTTCTTAAATGACAGCACAGATTATCAAAAGTTGTGGGATACAGAAAAAGGAGTGCTAGGAGGGAATTTATAGCAATAAACACCAAAGAAAGCTTTTGTACAAAGATTTTAAACAAAAAATTTAACAATTCACCCTAAAGAACTAGGAAAACAAGAACAATTAAATCCTAATTTAGTAAAATGAAAGAAATAATAAAAATCACAGAAAATCTAAACAAAATAGAGATTACAAAAATAATACAAAGGATCGACAAAAGAAAAAAAAACGTTTTTTTGAAAAGTCAAGCAAAATTAATACACTGCTAACTAGACCAGCCAGGAAGAAAAAAGAGAGAGATTCAAATAAACAAAATTAGAAACAAGGATAAGATATTACAATGGATACCACAGAAATACAAAAAAGCAACAGTGATTATTTTGAACTATAGACTAAGAAACTGGAAAACCAGGAGGAAATGGATGAATTTCTAAATACATAGAACTACCAAGAATGAACCATGGAGACATAAAAAGGTTGAAAAAACCAATAATGAGTAAGAGATAAAGACAGTAATAAAAATTTACCAATCAAAACAAAACAAAACAGAACAAAATGTTTAGGACCGATGGCTTCACTGCTGAATTCTACCAAATTTATGAAGAAAAGTTACCACCAATTCTCATCAAATATTCCAAAAGATTTAGAGGGAGGGAATTCTTCTTAACTCATTCTATAAGACCAGCATTACACTGCTATGAAAATCAAATAATGACAAAACAAATAAAGGAGACTACAGGCCCATATCCATGAAGAACATAGACAAAAAAAAATCTTCAAGAAAATGTTAGCAAACCAAATTTAATAGCACATGAAAAATATAATGCACCATGATAAAAGTGGGATTTATCCTAGGATACAAGGATGGTTTAACATATGCAAGCCAATAAACTTGATGCATCACATGAACAGAATGAAGGAAAAATAACCATATGTCCATTGGAATAGACTCAGAAAAAGCATTTGATAAAATTCAACATATCTTCGGAGTAAAACTCCCAAAAAACTAGGCATAGAAAAAACATACTTCAACATAATAAAAGCCATATATGAAAAACCCACAGCTAATACCATACTGAATGGGGAAAAGTCGAAAGCCTTTCCTCTAAGAACTGGCAGAAGACAAAGATGCTCACTTTCACCACTCCTCTTCAACATAGTAGTGAAGTCCTAGCCAGAGTAATCATGCTAAAGGAAGAACTAAACACATCCACATTGGAAAAGAGGAAGTCCAATTCTTCCTTTTTGCAGATGACTTGATCTTGTATTTAGACACAACGCTAAATACTTCATCAAAAAAACTCTTAAATCTGACAAAAAATTTAGTAAAGTTGCAGGATACAAAATCAACAAACAAAATTCAGTACCATTTCTCTGTACCAAAAATGAACTCATTGAAAAAGAAACCAAGAAAATAATCTCATTTATAATTGCTATAAAAATAATAAAATACATAGGAATAAATTTAAGCAAGATTAAAGACTTCTATAAAGAAAACTAGAAAACACTGATGAAAGAAATTGAAACGGACACAAACAAATGGAAAGATATCCCATGATCATAGATTGAAAAAACTAATAGCGTTAAAGTGACCATACTACACAAAACAACCTACAGATTCAATGCAATCCTTATCAAAATATCAATGTCATTTTTCACAGATATAGAAAAAAACAATCCTATGATTCATATGGAGCCAAATAAGAACCCAAATAGGCAAAGCAATGCTGAACAAAAAGAACAAAGCTAAAGCTGGATGTGTCACAGTATCTGACTTCAATGCATATTAATTATAAGGCCATAGCAAGGAAACAGCATGACATTAATATACAGACAGACACATAGACAAAGGGAACAGAATAGGGAACCCAGAACTAAATCCAAGTATTTATAGCTAACTGACTTTTGACAAAGGCTCTAAGAACACACTGATGAAAGGGTCCCTCTTCAATGAATAGTATTGGGAAAACTGGATATCCATAGAAGTATGAAACTAGAGTCCTCTCCCTCACCATATAAAAATATTAAGCCAAAATAAATATTTAAATATAAGACCTGAAACTTTAAAACTACTAGAAGAAAACACAGGGAGACACTCTAGAACATTGGTCTAGGGAAAGATTTCATGGGTAAGACTACAAAAGCATAGGCAACAAAATGAAAAACAGAATTAATGAGACTATAATAAACTAAAATTCTTGTACACAGGAAAGGAAACAAAGAGTGAAGAGACAACCTCTTCCATGGGAGAAAATATTTGCAAACTATTCATCTAACAAGAATAAACAAGGAACCCAAGACACTCAACAACAGCAACAACAAAAACGCCAAAAAATCCCATTAACAAGTGGTCAAAGGGCATGAATAGACATTTCTCAATAGAAGACAAATGGCCAACCGGTATGTGAAGGAAATATTCAGTATCACTATCCATCAGGCAAATGCAAAGAAAAACCACAGTAAGCTCTCATCTCACCCTAATTAAAATGGTTATTATTAAATGGACAAAAAATAACAACTGCTGGCAAGGATGCAGAGATTAGGAACTCTCAAGCAATATTGGTGGGTATGTATATTAGAACAACATTATGGATAACAGTATGGATATTTCTCAAAAAAAAAAAAAAAACTTAAAATAGAACTACCATGTGATCCAGCAATCCACCACTTGGTATTCATCCAAAGGAAAGAAAATCAGTATATCATTTATCCAAGGAAGGTAAATCAGTATATCAAAGGAATACCCAGGCCCCATGTTTTTTGCATCACTATTTGTAATAGCAAATATATGGAATCAAACTATGTTCATCATCAAGTGAATGTATCAGGAAAATTTGGTGTATAAATATGCACATATATAATATACATATGTAAATATATAGATGTGTATACACACACAATGATATATTATCCAGCAGTAAAAAAGAATATAATCGTGACATTTGCCACAACATGGTGAAACTGGAGGTCATTATGTTAGGTGAAATAAGTGAGGTACAGAAAGACAATATCACATGTTCTCACCCACATGTTTGAGCCACAAAAGTTGATCTCATGGAGGCTGAGAATAGCTAGAAGAGAGGAAATGCTCCCAACACCTGGCACCAACTAATGAAATGATAAATACTCAGATGATGGATAATCTAAATACGCTGACTTGATCATTACACATTCTATGCATATGAAAAAAAATCATGCATACCCTGTAAATACGTACAAATATTATGTATCAGTAAAAAATTTTAAAAATTAAAAATGGACAAAGAATTTTAATAGTCTTTTCTCTAAAGAAGATATCTAAATTTCCAATAAGTACATGAAAATATTCTCAAAATCTTTAGTCATCAATGGAATGCAAATTAAAACTACAATGGTACCACTTTTCATAAACTAGGATGTCTGTAATAAAAATAAGCTAATTATAACAAGTGATGTTTAGGATGTGGAAAAATGGAATCCCTCAGACATTACTTGAGTGAATGTAAAATGCTGCAGCCATTGTGGAAAACAAGTAGAGCTCTGGGTGAAAAGTCAAATATGAAGTTGGTGAATAATGTGCATTTTTAATCCAAATACCAAGAGAAATTAGAGAAAAATAAGAAAAGTGAGAATATTGAACTGGTGTTTATAGAAATGAAATAAAAAGTGATATATTCATCATTATCTTGACCTTATAGAAGAGGAAAATATGAAATGTGCCTCCTGAAACTATAGTTTGAATATCTATTTTTTAATCAAGTGTCTACTCAAAAAGTGTTCGTGGAGTATAGCAATTGATATATCATTACATAGAAGCAAATGTGGGGATTTTTGGAAGCTTAAGATGATATTAAAGTCTTTAAATCATTGTTAAATACACATATTCCATTAGAGTTATATTCTTTGAGAATGTTGAGAAATATGTAGTATTATATATGAATAATTAGACTTTTGAGCTATGTAGAGACTCAATCCTGGTGACACACAGACAGTAAGGCTTTTCCCACATTCATGGATTTAGTAGGTAGGAAACCAGGGAAAATAGATGGCGTTTATCTCTTTATTATCCTTGAAAAACACAATTCTCCTTACTCTATAGGGACATTGATTAAAAATAAACAAAAAGCTTTTCATAAAATTTAATGAACTCTAAGTCTGCAATAAGTCACTTCTAGAAAATTAATAGGTGATTAAAATAGTATTAAATGACAGTTTTTGTTTTCATAGGAAACATTTGGTTCTAATAAGAACGTATAATGTAAAACTCACAGTGACTACAAAAATAAAAATATGAGATTGGCATTTTACGTACATACTGTAGCATGTTATATGTAAATGTATATATTGGTTAATGGGGCTTTACAGAATTGAGAATTTACTAATAATTATTAATAAAATGCTAAAATTTTACCATGCATCCGTAATTTAGAACCTAGTGGTAGAACATATGAGAATATTTGGTGACAGTAATACCTGCTGTAAAGCATACGACTTAAAGTAACGTGGTGTAAAATTGACTTCATCCTAAAGATAGAATACATCTAAAATGATAATAAAAACTATAAATGAAGTTTCATAAAAAGCATTATCAGCATTGGTAAAAATGATTTAAATAACTAAAATGGTGTCTAAAAATGGGCATATAAATTATTTGTAATTTTATTTATAAAATCTGTATCCTGTGGAAACTAAAATAATATTAATACAAAGATTAACATGGTACAACTCTGCATGATAAGAATTGCTAGGTACATTATTATGAAGAGTGAAAGAGAAATTAGAGTGCTGGTAATTTAGTTCTTGGGAGTGAACCTTTTGATAACTCCCTCTCGTATCTGTTTGGTCTTCACTCCGTAGATGATAGGGTTAAGCAGGGGTGGCACAAGGAGATAAAGATTAGACAGTAGAATGTGTACATAAGGAGCAACACTCAAGCCAAACCTGTGTATGAAGGATGTAAAAAATGTGAGAATATAGAACTGGAGAAAGACAAAGATGTGGGCTGTGCACGTATTGAATGACTTGAGTCGTGCCTCCTTCTGTGGCAATTTAAAGACAGCCCGGAAGATAAAGGCATAGGACAAGAAAATGAAGATCACATCAAATCCAAGTACAGAGAAAGCCACAAAGAGTCCGTATGTTTTATTGGCTTTGACGTTCTCGGCAGCCAGCTTGACCACAGCCATATGCTCGCAGTAGGAATGAGAGATGAGTGTGGTCCGGAAATACTTCAGGCGCAACTTAATTAGAAGTGGACACATGATGATGATCACAGAAGATCGTCACCACCATAATAATGATGACAAGCACCCTCTTAGTGAGGACAGCAGAATGCCGCAGGGGGTCACAGATAGCCACATATCGGTCAAAGGCCATGGCCAGGAGGGTGCCAGACTCCATGCACTGGAAAGTGTGAGTAAAATACATTTGAATTAGACAGGATTCAAAGTGAATCTCCCTTGATTGCAGCCAAAAGATCGCCAGCATTTTAGGGGTAATACATAAGGTCAGGCCAAGGTCAGTAGCTGCCAACACAGCCAAAAAGATATACATGGGCTCATGGAGACTGCGCTTAGTGCAGATGATGGTGAGGAGGAGGCCATTTCCAATAATGGCCAGGATAAAAGAAATGAAGAATGGGATCCCGATCCAGTGTTGCACAGTTTCAAGGCCTGGAATTCCAACTAGCGTGACGACAGAAGGTTTGAAGAAGGTGCCATTGGTAAGTGGCATGGTGGGGCAGTGAGGAAAACGCCTCCAATCTTCAAGTCTAATAAGAAAGAATAAAATGTATGGATAGTATCCATTGTCCTGTATGACGCTGGACAAATATTTGGAAAATAATATAACATTGCATTCCTCTACTGCCAAACTGAATTTTGGCCAGATTTTATTACAAGGAAAATTAGTTTTTCTTTTTTTAAGGGCTTTTGGTATGATGTTATTTTAAGTAGCTTTTGCTTTTTACTTAAACCATATGTGAATAAACACAATGAAAATAAAAACAAAATTTATCAGTTATATATATATAAACAATTTATATCCTAATTTCTAAATATGTCTCTATTTTCCTTATTTTTGTATTATATTGCATATTGATATTAACTATAAACTTTTTCATTTAGCAAAATATTAAAATAGTTTTTTCAAATTTATAAAGATGTGTTTTAAGCAGTATTGCATTTTATTATAAAATTTAAAAATTTCTCAAACTGCTCCTCTTTTTTGTAGCCTTTCCAAGTACTTATCTTTTCAAATACAAATTGTAATTTATTCTGATCTCTTTTTCATTTTTATTCCTCAATTTTTTATATCACCCTTTTGGTTACACTACAGTCTGAAAATTCTAAAAATAGAGAGTTCTACAGACATGGTGTTAAAAAATTATCCAAGGTGGGACAGTCTGTGGGGAGGCCCACAAGTTTGCAAAGTACTTTTTCTCTATTTTAAGCATTCCTTTCATATTCTACAGGGAAATTTAGGAAGGGAGCAAAACAAGGAAAGGGGCTATCTGCCTTTTATTCACCTAAGTCATTCAGGGCTCTAGAGAGATTAGAGGTGGCCTATGTTTGGGGTCCTGGATAAGGAAAAAACAAGCAGATATTTGACGTGGACTGTCTCTGATGTAGGTGAAAGAGAAAAGTCCTTGACTCTCTGCTGTCTACCAGGGTAATGAACAGATAGATAGGGGCTAAGGAGATAAAAATTGTTCCCAAATAATCATTTTCTGTTAATTTAGAGTCATATCTGTGCTGCATCTTTCTGAGAATATGAAGAGGGGTAATTAGGTACGGTTTAGACAGATTGGGTAAATACATTGTATTAATACTATACTGATTTGATGAACAGAGCAACTAAAAAAATGTTTTAATATTATTGGTTTTTTTTTCCAAATTCCATAATATGTTATATGTGAAAGCAAAAGACAAATTTTTTAAAAATACTTAACTTGATTTGGTCATTTAATATGTACCTGGCAATGTTCCATTACACACATCATCTAAATGAACCACGGAGAGGTCAAGCATTTTAGATATTGCCTCGAAGTTAACAAGTAGTAGAGTCAATTTCAGAGTAAATTTATTTTTAATCCTATGCTGTTCTGATTCTAGATATATAGTATGATGTAATTAATTAAAAAAATTTGCACAAGAAGGATAATGTACTTTGAATGGATATTAAATTACACTGAATAATAATAATAGCAATCTATAGTTGTGGGGTTTGGGGATTTTCTTTATTATGCTATATTAAAATTTATAATAAATATGCTGAAAGGAAGAATATAAATTAAATGAATTTTTGTTCTGTTCTTCAGTGAAACTATAGAAATGCCAAAATGTTTTCAATAAAAGTATCATCATTGAAAAATCCGTGATTTGTATTTCCTCCAGCATGAGATTGTGTGTTAGATGTAAACAAGCAATAGAAGTCTCTGATTTCTAAGAACTTATATTTAAATCAACCAGTAATGATGGTTGTTGCAATATAGAGCAAATAAAATGGCATGAGCTAAAGGAAAATAGCCTAGGCTGCACTTACCTGCAGAGCAATAGTAGACTTCTTTGAATCTGTTAATTATAGAGAATCTGGAAGCAATTGAATATTGTCCCTTAAATATTTTAGCTCAATGAATTATACATCTATGCAACTAAAAATCAAAAATATATTATGTGTCCCAGGCACCTTTCAAACATGTAGGACCATAGCCACTAAAAGAACCATTGCAAACCAAACTGTCCCCTGTACCACATAATATTCATTACATAACAGATTTCACCAGAATGGAACATTAAATGGCTTTAAAAAGATAGCTGGTAATCTCAACACTTGCTTATTGGTACAAGCCAGATTTAAACTATAATCTCACTGGGTGATATTTAAAATATCAATAAGATCTAGTATTGTAGATTAAGACCACTGCAGTGTTAAGGGCTTTACGTAAATTTACGTGTATTATCACAAATAATTGTAAAAAGCAACTCCCACAGAGAAAGTATCATCATCATGAAATTTTTCTCTCTATGAAGTTAAACAGCTTGGTCATGGATCCAGAAATTTACTTATATATTTATTTGTTTATTTATTTTCAAGACAGGGTCTCACTCTATTGCCCAGGCTAATGTGTAGTGGTATGATTACAGCTCACTGCAGTTTCCAAATTCTGGGCTCAAGCGATCCTCCTGTCTCAGATTTCTTAGCAGCTGTGATTACAGGCACATGCTATGACTCCTGGCCAATTTTTAAAATTTTTTTGGAGAGACTGGGTCTTGCTGTGTTTCTTAGGCTGAGTTCAAACTCCTGGCCTCAAGCACTCCTCCAACCTGGGCCTCTAAAGTATTAGGGTTACAGTCATAACCCACTGTGCCTGGCCAATCTAGAACTTTAAAACAAGATTTATCTGACACCATTGTTTATGCAGCTAAGTGATATTAATATTGCATAGTTTCTGCTTCATAGTGTCTGTTTTACATTCAAGAGGCTTCAGTTCTCCAAAGCCCACCTTGGTAGTGTCAGGTTAAGAGGGACAAAAAAACAGAACAGATATCCTCTCATTGCATCAGCACAATTATTTATGTGTTGTCTTCTCTTCATCTTCCCCGGTTACCATTATTCACTGTTATCTGTAACACTTAATTTCTCTCACAATAATCACCTCTTTAGTATAAAGAACAGACTACCATCTGTTCATAGCATGTTTGATATCTAAATGCCCTTAGTATTTAGTGCGAAAATACTCACATGAATCCGAGCTTCAGAAAACAGGTGTGTGAGTGCCTGTATGCTGGGCTACCCTGGAAGAGTTTTTCAGAGCAGCAAGGACCATGCCTACAATAGGGCATATAACACTGAAGACATGTCCCTTAGGAATCCGGTGACACTCTAGAGACAGAGAATATTTCCATCATCCAGAGATATACATTTCATCTGAGACCTTCACTTTCTCTTTATTTACTGAGCTTCTGCTAAAAGCAACAAAACAAAGGAACAGAAGAAGAAGAACAACAACAACAACAAAAATGTAGGAAATGGAAAAATGGACAAAAAAGCAATTAAAGAACACAAAACAAACCACAATGCCGGAAGATCGTCTCCTCCATCATTGGTAACAAAGGAGTATCTTCCCCAACTATAATCACTTTTTCATGAAGTTTTAACTGGCATAAAATAAATGTTTCATAAATGTTTGAATATGAAATTATCTTACTTGAATATTTTGGTAATCTCAGATACCTTCCAGCCTTTACTGTAGTAAAGCTCTTAAACCTGGTAGTAAATGAACTCCATTATTTATTAATTAATTCATTCAATATATAATTATTTGACAACAGATAGGTGCCAGGCACTGTTCTAG